>VZTE01003402.1:501093-558049 GCA_013397775.1 Eulacestoma nigropectus
CGGGGCGCGGGCGGCGGGCGCCACCCAGCGGCGGAGCGCGGCCCCGGCGGGCTCGGGGGTCCCGATGTGCAGCGGGATCCCGGCGGGATGCCGGTCCCGGGGCTCCGACACGCAAATTTATTCTCCCTCTGCTCTCCTGAAAAACGCAGGGGACGCGTCTGCTTCATCCACCACCGCGGCATCGCTTATTCAAAGTCGAAATGAAGTTTCAAAGTCTTTCCCCCCTTTCTCAAACGTCCAGGTTCCAGCCACAGCTTCGGGAAGAGTATCAGGCCTGGTGGTACATATACAACCACATCTATAATTTTCTATTTCTCTATATCCTATATGTCTACTATATTTGTCTCGACTGAGGGTGTGTTTATATTCACAAAATTAAAACAAATAAATATTATACTCTCCCACTCACTCCAGGGCAAATTACACAGAACAATGAACAACTGAAATGTTACTATCAGCTCTCCCTGCCTATTTCCATTCACTGCTACAAATCTTCCTTGAGCCTAGCTAGGTGAGCTGTTTTCCACATCAGATTTCTCTTGAGCACAAAGCTACAAATTATGTACCAAAAGGTACAAAAAAGGTACAAATAAGGGGTTTTCTGTTAGTGCTGTTTCCCCTGCCATTTATTTGAAAAGGGCTTTCAGGATTGACACCAGTTAATTCTTGAGTTTGGAAGTCCAAAACCTAGATACCCAAAAGGTTCTCATTTTCAGAGTACAAAGGATTTTCTGGGGAAAAATATCCTGAGTGGCTTAGGTAAACCTCAAATTAAATCACACTGAGTCACTTAGGGACGGCAGTGTTAAGTTTAATCACAGAATTTGATGGTTGCAGAAGGTAGGTCTAAAAATAGGCACGTGCATGCCTTCCTCCCAGTATCACTCTTGATTTTGAAGACATCCTAGGAACATATTTTCCACTGAACTGCTGTGGTTTATACAGCTCCCAGTGATAAGAGCATGCAGGATTCAAAGGGAAGGATAAAAGCATCCTGCTCTTAGGAGCAGAAACTGCACAGGGCCCACAGAGGAGCTGGTGCAGTTGTGACTGAGGAAGGTGAGAGCGGAGCTTGATGAAGGCTGCTGATGACTGGAGTTTGCATAGAGCAAGCACTGACCATCATCCAGTGAGGAGATATTCATTGGAAACATTTATGGTCGCCATATTTCACCTCCACTTCCACCAGGGCAAAGCAAGGTTCTGAGGAGCTGCAGTGCAGCAAGGACTCCTTATATCTTTCCTACTTGCTCCTGCATATTAAGTAAGGGATAGAGAAAAGGGAAAGGTTGGGGGATGGGAAGGATGGAGAAGAAGAGCCTGCTGATTTGCTCACTACTTTGGGATTAGATCTGTGGAAGGAAACACTTTTACAAGTCTAGGGTAGGCTGCAGAGATCCCCAGGTTTTCTGCACAACAAATTGTTACTTCCCATCTTAATTTAGTAAGACTATTAAGACTTTTCAGGTTTTTTTTCTTTTTTCTCTCTCTTTTTATTTTGGGCGGTAATTATTTTTTTTGTTGCTCATCTCCCAATTGCCCTTCAGCTCCTTGCAGAAGCTCTCTTTATGACAGAGTCTGAAAATCTTGCTTAATCAAGGACCTGAAAATGCAGTTAGGAAATACTAGGAAAAAGCTTGGATGGCTCTTGGGCTGGAGCTAAGACAAAAACAGGGAGGGAGAATCTGCAGCCGCTCCCAACATGCACAGGAGACCTGACATCTCAAATTGCTGGCTGCAGCATTCCCTGAGCCATAAATCAGGCCATTCATGAAGGGGCTGCTCTGCCAATACACATAGAGAGAAATACTAGACGGAAAGCAGCAAATATGCATTAGATCCATCTCTAGCATAGCAGAAATCCTTTACGCCAGTTAGATGAGAGAAACTGATGTTTGCGAACCACAGAAGGTTTGGCAAGGGTAAAATTGTACATGCTAATGAGCCCCCAAAGAATTTTGACCTGTGAAGGATATTTAACTACTGAGAAAGATTTATATCCAATAATACACAAAAGTGGAAGTGAACACAGGGTATAGGGAATTAGAAACACACTACAAACATCCTCCTGCTCCCATCAGCACTGAGAAATAATTCAAGAAAGTACCAAATATACAAGCAGTGAGAAAAGTGAGAATCCTTAGCCAGAGAAACTACTTGGTATGATCTGTCACTGTCTCCATTTGGTATTTAAAAGCCTTATTGCTACAAAATGCTGTACTAGGTCCTTGCACAGAGACACTCTGCTCTGGAGAACTTGTTGTCTGCCCAGTCACTGTCAAGGAGGTTTTATGTTACAGTGGCACAAGAGCCAAGCGATGTATTATTGATAGACTGGGCATTAACTGAACACAGATTTCTCAAGCCTCAGGTCGATGAAACCACCACAAGGCTATCCATCTCTCACCACCACCATGCAGATGTGTTCACCCTCTAAATGACATTTCACCAAAATAGTTTGCAATAAAACTTCTATATTAATCCTTTTCAGACCACGGTGTCATGAAGTCAGAGGTTTTCCCAACCAGTTTTCCACCCGCCTGCAACACCAGCCTGATGCAGAAGAAGATTCCATCTAGGGAAGCCACAGCAATATGCTCATTATCTTCTATTAGAGCAGGCAGTTGCCATTCCCTCTGTGCGTATTTGCAGACAATGCACAAATCCACGTCTGTAACTGCACTGGGTCTGGCTGAGCTGGAGTTCATTTCCCCACAGCAGCCCTCACAGTGCTGTGCTTTGCACTGGGAGCTGGAAAGGTGTTGATAACACACCCGTGATTTGGCTGCTGCTGAGCAGGGCTGGCACAGCATCAGCACTGTCTCAACATTCCCCCCATCACCGGCTGGGAGTGGGCAAGATCCTGGAAGGGGACACAATTTACCAAAGGTGTATTCTACACCATATGACGTCAGCTCAGATATAAAGCCAAGGAAAGGACTGTCCTGGTTTGAGATAAATGAAGGAATACAGGATCATACAGTCACCCCAGGATGAGGAGCAGGGAGGGAGGACATTTGTTATTGATAGTGTTTGACTCCCAGAGCAACCTCCACATCTGCTGCAGCCCTGCTTCCTGGGAAGCAGCTGAACATCGCTTGATGATGGGAAGTAGAAAATAAATCTTTTTTTTTTCATCTTTGCTTGTGCATGCACAAACTTCTGCTTTTGCCTTAGTAAACTGCCTTATCTCAACCTACGAGCTATCCCCATTTTCCCCTTAGATTCTAACAATTACACACAATTGTTATAAACATGTCATAAAGATTCATTAAAGAGTATAATTACTCTGATATAACTGACATATCCCAGCGAAGACAACAGTGGATCCAGAAGTCAGTCTCTTTCTTGGGAATTCAGGTAAATATGATCAAGGGCACTCACCAATCTCCACATTTAATTCACAAACTCAAACCCCAGTTCCTCTGTTAGTCAGTTTGACCATGCTGCTGCACACCACTCCTTTTCAGCCTAATTGAAGGGTCATTAAAGGAAACTCTTAAAGCGAAAGCTTAAAAGGAACAAGTTCTGCCACTTTTAAAGCTTTTTATTTGGTATTTGGCTTTAAGGAGAAGGAGGAAAAATCTGCAACCCAACCTGGCTTATTTACTATTGTTTTAAAAGCACATCAAGGCAGAAGGTTGTCTTCAGCCACCTGTTGAAACACTTAACACTAGAAAGCAGACTCAACATTTGCATGTTCCCAAATCCTGTTTTAAAGCACCCAGGACACTACTTTCATGGACACAGCTCATCAGCATCCAGCCCTGTGCTTGACATTTCATCAGAAGAGCAAGAAATTAACACTAAATAATCAAAACCAACAGAAAAAAATGGAGAGATTAGGTTTCAAAATGATACTTTTATTGTAACTCAACAAAGGACACAAGCTCCAATTAACATAAAAATTTTATACTGCGTTATGGCAAACACAGGACCAGTATGCTCAGAGCACAGACAAATGATTTTCAACTTAAATTTATAACACAGGCTGAAATTCACCAACTGAAAAGCAAAACTTGGAATACATACAAAGAAGAGAATATGGGATTATTCTTCTAATTAAGTATACCCAATTATTTGATATTAACAATTTAAAAGTATTTAAATCCATGCTGAAGTAGCTAAAGTTAAAATTATTAGCAAGGTATGCAGATATAAAGTTACAAGAAGTATTTTGGAGTTGTATAAAAGATGTAACTTTTTCCCCCAGACAAAGCCCACGTAAGTGTAAGGTACTATCCTGGCAAGAGACTATTCTCTACCTGCATGGAGTCCTGCTGACAAACTCCAACTGAACCAGCTTTCTGGCACTTAACCTGCAGGCAGATTGACTCTCACAGCATGCAGTCAGTGATGAAAATCTCTGTGAAAACCATCTTTTGGGCTAAGATGAAACGGAAACAAGTTTTTCAATAAAATAGGTCCTAGAACACGCTTGTTTTGAAGGGGGAAATTGCATCCTACTCTACTTCTCTTCCCTGTTGCTAAATGGATTTTTAAAAAAGCTTTTTGTGTGTTTAACATTTTCCCCCTGAATAGTTTATAGTCAAAATCTGTCTTATTTGAATCTGCAACAACCCCATCAATGGTCTTACCAATTACCTAAGTCTGAGCTCAGAGGCTTTGCCTGTGTAAGTCACAAAGTCATCGGAATCTCACATAGCCTTTAAATTATTTAAAGAAATATTTACATCTCCTGATTAAATATTCATTCAGGAATAAGTTCTGACCAGTTACTGTGCACTTGGAAGTCATCCTTTCTCTGAATGTACCGTAGCTTCTGGTTTTTTGGTCAACACCAAGGGCAACCAAGCACATAATCTGGAGCTATTCCAATCTGCTGCAGTTGCCTGTATCACCGGGACAGAGCTGCTTGGGAGGTTCAAAGCTGGGTAGAAGTGGATCACCGAGGGCTTCCTAATCTTTTAAAGCTTGCAGAACATGTGTTGTTCAAGTCCAGCTGTCATGAGTTTGCCTGCTTTGAACAGAAGGAAGGTATTCCCCATGAAAGTCCTTTCTACGGTTGGTGTGCGCATCCTGTGATCGCTTTAGGTCACAGCAGAAAGCTGGCATTTGTGACTGGCATTTAAATGAATTTTATGTAATCTGTAAGGACGTCACAATATGCCAAATTTCAAGCAAGTCCAAACGTATCACAATTATATTAATCAGAATGTTCTTCATAAAACAAAAAAATCAGCTATTTTTGACTCCCTTCTTATTTAATCCACAGAAAATTTAAGCAAACAGTAAACACAGAACAGCAGCAAAGTGTCTTAAACTCCCAAACACTGCCATCAGCCAATTTACTTTCAGGCCAGTTAAAGCTCTGTAAAACTTCAATCAATAAATATTTGAAAACAGCTTTTTCTGCTATTTCCCTGGTTTAAATCTGCATGCATTCAAGTGAATACAATTCTTAGGTTTTTGATATTCCATGAAAGGTAGCAGGCAATTTTAGAGTATCTTTACCACGTTTCAGGAATGTCAAGTCATATTCTTATACATTGTTTTCAAATTGAAAATATGCCACTGTAAAAATTTAGCATACTTCAAAGCCCACAAATTCTAGCTGTAAATTATAAAATGTAAAATTAGTTTATAGATTGTATTTTTGTGAAATCAGTTTTATTCTTGAATTTTCATCTAACACAAGCATTGGCCTAAAAAAAAAGCATCTAGTGAAGCTGGATCTTCAAAAATCTACAAAGTGACTTCCATGCTGAAATCTCCAAGGTAATCTCGATTTATGAGGAAGAGAACAGCCCTCCTTGTTTAGGGATACACGAACCATAAAGATTGTATTGATTTGAAATTTCAGCTTCATCACAGCAATTTCACACTTCAGATACAATTACAGTCATTCTCAGAAGGAGCTTGCTGTAAGCAGCTTTCTTTGCACACTGTACAGAATATGAACTCAATAGTTGAACTAGACAATGACTTTTTCTAGAACTGTACATCTCACTGTACATATTGCTTTGGAAACAACTAAATACAATGGTCCATATCATGCAAGCCATGAGACTGTCAAAACTTCTTTTGTTCCACTAACTTCAAATAAATTTGTACAAATAATTTAGCCAATCTAGATAAATACTGCACATGGACTTACACTGAAATACGCTTGGGAGTCAACATTTTCTATGAAAATATGCAACTATGACTAAAAGCATTAAGTACTAACTGCCCACCTCAGTATCACCATGTACAGTGCCATTGTAAGATATGCTCTCTATAGTGTACACAAAATCAAGAATGTTCATACATTTTATAATACTGGGTGCAAAATAAAAACAGAATAAAAAACCCAAACCACAACCCTGCTGGTTCAAGCCACACTATATGTATTTCATAACAGATTTTAAGAAAAGTGTAAAATTTAGGCTACCATGAATTATGGAATATCTCAGAGTTAGTATTTTAGTTTTAAAACTTTAAAATTTACTACTAAGAAGAAACATTAACGAGAAAACCTTGACCTACTGCCAGTATGTAGCCACACATTTAAAGACACTGACTATAAGCAATTAGCAAACTAATAATGTAATCAATGCACTGGCAATACCAGAAATGACTTACTGACTGCACAGTAAGCAAAGCCATGAGATGAACATATTTATGTACTCCAACTATACCTGGTTAATGACTTTATACCTGAGATGAAAATTGAGAGGTAAGAGAACTAATTATCGTGTAAATAATTATCAGATGAAAAACAAGCACACAAAGATAGCTACATTTTTAAAAATATATGCAAAAAGATCACAACTGACATGTTCCCCTTTTGATTATTTTCATTCTGCTATTTAGACAAACACTTTAACTCACTTTACCATGTGACAGACTGTGTTCTGAAACTATTTTAAAGGCTCCTGTGATTCCAATGCTTTAATAATTCATGGAGTTTTGAGTAGAAGCAACATACTCTACTCTCTAGTCCTGTGAAATTTAAGGCACCCATAAGTAGCAAACTTCATGCCAAGTTTCCATTCTAGGGAAAAATAAATCTGATTTTTCCCTTCAACAGAAAATAATAATACTCATGGATTCATAAAAGTGATCAGAATGCCACATTCTCTGTCAGTGAGGCAACAGCTTAGTGATATTTAGCTTAAAAAACTCTACATCTATAGAGCTACTACTGAAGCCACAGAATCTTCACTAGCAGACTAGAAAATGTGTAAAATTGTGATGGAACAGAAAAAGCTTGTATTAAATTCTGAAAAAGCTAAAAGGTCGTAGCAGAGAAAGGTTGGGCCCCATGTAATGACGAAAGAAAATAAATGGGAAACATTTTTCCATGATAGATACACTTAATTTATACAGCAAACTTCCAAGTTTAATGGATCACTGTACCACAACAATGAGTGCAAATACATGTTTCTGTGGGCAGGAGCACTGCTAAAGAAGCATATTCTGTTTTCATCAGTATGGAATGACACTAAATCACTTCCTTGACCAACGGAAATTTCATTCCATATGTCAGAAAACGTTATCTACAATTTATTACCAGAATCAGCTCAAAACGCTTCCCATAATCACAAAGCTCAAGTAATATGTAAGCCATCAGACAGAAAGATATACAAGATTTTGGTTACAACTGCGATTAGCTTCAGATTCTGAAGCTTAATTCTTTGCTTCTGCAGCTTCTTTATCATGCTTTTCCTTTGCTTTCTCTTTTTCCTCCAGTTTTTCTTCTTTTTGAAGCAGTGACATAATCTCAGCAACCTGGCTGGTGCCAATATCAATATCTTCTTTGTCAATCAGTTCTACTACCTACATGAACATAAAATGAAATTGAGAGTGCTTTTAGTTTTTACATGATGAAGGCATTTTCCTATAATAAATTTTATTAAGACAACAAAAGTATTCAGTTCTCATGTTAAAGAAAAACATTTTTTTTCTTACATGGAAGACAAATTCAAACCACAACCAGTACCTCAAACATATTCAGAGTATTAAAAAAAACCTAAAATGTAAATCAAATGACTTAGAACTTCTGACCTTTGTGTGTGCAGCACACAAAGACATTTTAAAGCATTAGTAGAACAGACCCATTTACTTTATCTGTTTCAACGGAAAGCTGAGATTCAATACCGGCTGAAAAAGCATTTAAGGCAAAAATTTAGAGGTTTAATTTTATTTTAATTTTATTTAAAAAGACCTACTGTACTAGATAGGCACGAATTCAGAAAAACTTAAAAGTAGAAGGGGTGGGCCTTTCAGAAAGCAAATGAAAAAAATAATCTAGTAAATTATTCCAAATTCCTTTAAATAGCTTTTTGTACAAATGTATTCTTGGCATATCTCCTCAAGTTCCTAGAATTATTGTGCAATATATGCAGAATTTAGAAGTACATTTTATCTGTGTTGCTAAATGTGCAACGGCTGTTAAGAGCAACAGGGAAGATAATCACCACTGGGGCAGTAGAGAGGAAAAATGTGCTTCAAAAGGCTGATACTGTATTTTCTAGCTGGCCATAGTTTAAATGCTATTTCTGTATCTAGTAGCAGAATGACTTGCAGGAAGTAAGGTTCAGTACATATCTAAATGTACCAAGTGAAAAAGAAACAAGAAAATGAAGTTGAAAGGCAGAAAAAACCTGAGAATGTTCAGCAAAATGAGAAAATAGGACAAATCAGGCAACAAACACAAGTCATTTACAGTGGACTTCAAGGACAACTGGTGGTCTGCTGTCTTTCAAGCACAGGAAATACAGGTCTCAATGAAACATCCAAAGTATACAAGTAGGCAAGAGAAGCTACTATTTTGTGTTGATATGAAATATATCTGTGGATGTTATGTCAAGAGTTTTGCTAACAATGGCAGTTCTTCTACTCCCTCTCATTTGTAAGTAATAACAAAATTACTGTATTTTACAGAACTTGACAGAGACACACAGGAAAACCTACAGCTTTAAAGCTAATGTGGTAATGGACACGGATTTTTTCCTCCCCAAAAAACAGCCATATAGATTCTCAAGATGCTGTTATATGAGATCTATTTACAATACGTACCAAAAACCTCACTGGCATAAAGTAAAGACTCTTGCAAAAGACTGAACTGCAAATTTATGTCGAAACAGGTCCAACGTTTGAAAGATGGTTTGCCTTATTTTCTTAAAGAAGTCCACAAACTTACCTTAACAACATTATCTATATCAACGTGGCCATCCTTGTTTTCATCTAGTGCCTCTGCAATCCTTGTTAGCTTCTCCTCTGGAATCTTCTGAATTTGTTTCATTGCATTAATTAGCTCAGCAATGCTGATGAGATTCTTCCTGAAGAGAAAGCACAAACTCTACATGACAAGCAGTTACTCCAAAGGAGTAAGATTGACAAAAGGCAGTACTGGAAGTTACTACATTGCAAGATGCTTGTAAAATTATTAATTGATTATTTATAAACCTGAACAGAATGCAAAAAACCAAAAAGGAATTACTGATCAGCAAGATTTTCATCTTGCCATTGAATCTCGTGCTTTTAGTTTCCACGTTTTATTGAACAAATATGAGTATCCAGTAGCATTTGAAACAAAAGTTTTCTGTGCTTTCCAGACTGTGTATCTAAATGTCCTTTGTCCCCTCACTCCCCATTTACCAAAGATGTAGTGCCATGTTTCTGTCATCCTTTTACATTTAGAGGCTGGCTGACAGAAAATCAATGTGTCATAGGAAAACAAAAGCTGAGAATTAATCACTTGAGCAATTGAGCTGTTTTGTTAAAATCGGCTTCATTTGCTCCTGTCAAGGACCAGACTCCGTGGAAGGAAGGACTAGCGGGTTTCAGCTGTTACACTCTCTGCTCACTGATCTCATGAAATTCAAGTTGCCTGTCTGCTGCAACCTAAAGCCCCTGCTTGCCTATGTATTTTACTACTTTAAAGAAACATCTTCCAGCACAGATCCAGCTGAAATGCAGGAGACAGTGAAGCCAATAAATACTAAACAGAAGGCTTTATCAGTGTAGTCCCAGCTCCTCTGGGCACAGGCAGACTTTTATGCAAGGAGCATTTCTCAAGCTGCCACTAAAGGTCCTGGACATGGCTTGATAATGACTGCACCAACTTGAAGGTTAAAAGACAAGCCTTTGACAACTAAGCAATATTCAAACTTAAAATTTTCAATCATCCACAATCACCTACAAAATTATCCAGAAAACCATCCATTACAAAGTATAATTACATTCAGTACAAGCAGATGCTGCATGGTATTGTTAGTTTACAAATTCAGACAGTTTTGATCAACAACTTCTCTGTAGCACCGCTCATATGGCTGCCTTAATGCTATTACACAAAATCTGCAACAAATGACCATTTGCCCTGGAGACTGGAAAACACAGAGCAACAAAAGCAGAATCCTTATTTCTGTTTAGTTATGCTCCTGGGGAGCTGGGATACTCTCTTAATGAATCACAGAAAACGGTGCAAACAAACTAGATTAATAACAGCATTCATGATCACAAACCATGAGAATTTGTGTCTCAGTTTTCAGGTATTTCAGTGTCCGCAACAAGCAGTATATGACCATTTAACATAGGATTGTAATCCTGTTAGTGCCAGAGGCATGGGCAAGATGGTAAGATTCTAATCAACACTTCGACTTTCAGAACACCGTCAGGACTAGCACCTGGGGAATCACACATCCTTTTTTCCTTCATCAGTTCAACCATATTTAGCCTCAGAAGAGAGAAAATCTACAGCACAATTTTGTTTTTAAAATCAATTATCTCTATATTCTAATAACAAGTTATTCACCAATTCTTTTCTAACCACACATCAGACAAAAGCAAGAGTGAAGGTGAACAGCCAGAGATACATCCAGTGCTCCCAGGTCACTTACCCAGCAGGAGTACCCTCACCATCCAGCTTTGCATCTGCTGTCTTTTGACTTGTCTCTAATTCCACAATAATTTTGTCTATCTGACCAATCATTCGGTTCACTCTCTTTGTCAACCGCTTGCTTGCCTTTGACTCTTCCACTGCCTGTTCCTCACCAGTTTTAGAAAGCTCCTTTATCTCTTGCAAATCCTAAAAGAAATGGGTCGAGAGAGAGAAAAGTTTTTGCTGGTGTGAATTCGCAACAACAGACACTACTGGATTCAACCAGCATTTCAAGACAGGAGCCATTTGTAGATGAAATACAAGTGTAGAGACATATAAAGCCAGATGGAATTAAAACAACAAATTCTAACACTGCTGCCTTTTTCATGCACCCCTTAAATGTTATTTTCCACATATTTCATAAGACTGGATAAAGTTCATTTTACTTATCTTGCAAGTTTCTGTAATACTGATATCTACACTTGCTAAGAAAGAACAGCAGCACGCAGCAGTCAGTCAGCTCCTGTTACCCCAGTCACGCTGGGAACAAGCGCAGGAGCAGGATTCTCATCTGCTGGGAACTACTCCAGTGATAACAACTGGGCTTTGAACACGTTATACAAATGAGGCTCTGCATTGTCATATACAAAGTTCATACACTCAGCTTCCAACTTCAGACATACAGACAACTAAGAAAGATAATCTTTAAATTTGTGGCTCATTTCTGCTAAAACTAAACATGAACACAAAAAGAACTTCTATGCCTCATTCTTTACCTCATTATACTCCTGGATATCATCCTTCAACTCCTCAAGCTCCTCCTTCTCCTTTGTCAGTGCTTTTTTCTGTTCCTGCAGCTTGGTGCAAGCATCACTCAGCACATCAATCTCCTCCTTGGTGATTTCCTCACCCTGTAACAGAAAACATACACAAATTAGTAAAAGGCACATTTGTGATTTTCCTCCAAGATTTTCAGTCTTTTAGCAGAAAAGATAAACTCAAGATTCTTTTTCCATGTTTGGAGTCACTACTATCACAAAGTCATTTTGAGGCTAATGCAAAGATTTTAAATGGTAAGGCAATTAGTTGCTATAGTACATAATTTTTTGAAGTGCACCAGTAGTAAGTTCAGCTAATGTGACTGATTATGTGAGTTTGGCTATTCAAAATTCCACACCTAATCATCTCATTTAAGAATGTTTTACTTCATTCATTCCTTGGTTAAGCAATTAAAACAGCTGAGAAACAATTCACTACGTACGAGAAAAGATAAATTACACCCAAAAAATTGTAAAGTTTGGAAAGTTGAGCTGTAGTAAAGTTATCAAGTTATCTTCAATAACCTTTGTGAGAATGAGGATGAACACCCATAGTTTGTGAAGTACACTTGTCCCTTGGAAAGCTGAGAATAAAATATGCACAGGCCCATTCCATCTACAGATAGTGCAAATGCCCCCCAAAACAGGTATATTAATTTCAATAATGCAGATGGATAAAGGAGATGCTCTGAGATGTTTCGTGCTGACTTCAGCTTCTGCATTGGTGAATTTTCAATCCACTAAGCAGCTGTTTTCAACTGACAGAATGTGGTGAGAGGGCTAAAAGTGAAGAACAGACAAGCAATTTATCATGGTTCTCACATGGATGCTTTGACTCTTTACATTCAAAAGTATGAAAACGTGTGGTTATCTAGATTACCTTAATGCCTTCCAATACTGGTGCTGTATCTATCAGTGTCTCTGAGTGCACTGCTGCACCTGCCCGTGCCAGTTCTGGTTCAGTATCCATCACCACCTGGCTTTTTTTAGCTTGCAGAACAGTTGCTTCAAGATCTGCTGCTGGTTCCATCGTCTTCTAAATTTAAAACACCTCATTAGGTTTCATTTTAAAAAACCAAAACATTATCTGTATTAACACCAGTCAAGAATGACTTGTCAAAATAGGAACAGTTGCCAAAGCAGACACACACATTTTTGCGAGAAGAGGTTAAAAAACTGCAACATATTAAGTGATTTCACATTAACATACCCAGTTGTATCTAATGAACTGCTTCTGTGAGATCCTGAGGCTTAATTCACTAATAAAGCAGGTCAGCAGCTTTTACAGTCAAATATTATACAGTAACATTATTAGGTTAATGACAAAAACTAAGAGCTAAAGATAAGAATATTTAAAGTATGGGGTGTAGAAAATTAAAAAAACAACCAAACAAAACCAGTACCTTTACTACAGAAAAGTAGTCTTCGCTTACTGCTCTAATTAAGAAGGAAATCAAAGATAAGTGAGACTGAGCCAACATTTCAGAGTAATCTCTTGTGTTGCAGTCAGTTTTAATATTCTCTCACATCTTCCATACATGGATTTAAAGTCCAGTTTCTTGCAGGCAATACCCAGAGCAGAGGCAATAACTCATAACATGCTAGTTTTCACGTCACGTGACGTTTACTTCTCAATAGTTGTGAGCAGAACTTACCATGGCTGCAACTTCAACGGTTTCTTTGGCTTTCTCTGCAGCTTCAGACAATTTTTTTTCTTCATTTTCTTTTCTGATGGCTTCCTCTTCCTGAAGTGTTGCTTCCAGCCGCACTTTGTTATCTATTTTTTCACCTTCAACTTCTGCCACTTTCACTTGAGCCTCTTTGGCCTAAAAATAACAAAAGTAGTCTAACAAAAGTGTGTATATATACGTATAGGTATGTCTGCATAATGTAAGTTTAGATATCCTGATTGAGATAGGTCGTACAGGTATGCTAATGAATAAAGTCAAAGCCCCCAGATGTTACCCTATTTTTGCATTTCTCAGAAAAAGATGACTCTCTTTCTTGAGGGTGGAAATGTGAACTTTTCACCCTGAAATCATACGTGTTCTTTATTCTCTTTCTCTCAAGACTACCAACAATCCACTCTGACAATTTCTCTCTCTACAGAACATCACGTATTTTCAAGTACTATTGTCTTTATATGGCCCAAAATTTTTTTTTTTTTTTGCAAGTGAAAGGTGTGTTCTAAATCTTCTGATGCTACTACTGTCTGCTGTCATGTAATCTAACATTGCCCTGTATTTGCTTTATCCTCATACCTCTCCACATACAACCCAACTTCTGCATTTGAAGGTCACTCAAACCTATCTATGATTTAGTTTTTCAAGGCAAAGCAAGGAACTGAGAAGAACATCTACTTCTCTGGATGGATTTTCAGTCATGACACTGAACGTTAGTTACACACTATGTCCATCAATACTTACAGCACTGTCTGGTAGTGTCTGAAGGGTTGTTTTGAGCTGATCAGCTGGAGAAAGGGTATCTGGAAGATACATGGCTCTGGATAAAATAAGCAACGAAGTAGGAATTTCCTGGTTCAGGTGCAGATCTAACCACTGTAAGTGCAATACAAAAAACAAATCTTCAACTTACGGATGTTTCTTTCTTTTTTACAGACAAAATCAAGCATACATAAACAAGTAAATACTTTTTTTTTTTTTTAACCACTACTTATCAGTCAATATCCTAGCACAGGAACTACAGGCTATAACCAGCTAAGAATTACAGCCATTGCAATGCAATATAGGAAGATGTATTGTGTTTGAAGAAGCATTTCAAGAAGTATTGAATGAATATTTGAACAAGTGGTTTGTTTCACATGCATCTTAAAATTACAGAATGGTTTGGGTCGGGTTGAAGATTGTTCATCTAGTTCCAACTCCCTGCCATGGGCAGGGACACCTTCCACTAAACTCAGAGCTCCATTTGATCTGGCCTTCAACACTTCCAGGGATGGGGAGTCCACATCTCTGGACAACCTGTGCCCATGTCTCACCACCCTCACAGAAAAGAATTTCTTCCTAATATCTCATCTAAACCTGCCCTCCTTCAGCTTAAGGCCATTCCCCTTTGTCCTATCACTACATGTCCTTGTGAAAAGTCCCTCTCCAGCTTTCCTGTAAGCCCTCTCTAGGTACTGAAGGTGCTATAAGGTGTCCCTGGAGCTTTCTCTTCTCCAGGCTGAACAACCTCAACTCTCTCAGCCCATCCCCATAACAGAGGTGCTCCAGCCCTGTGATCAACTTACTGACCTCCTCTGGATGTGTTCCAACAGACCTCCTCCTAAACCAGGCAACACCAAGAGACAACTGATCTACTTGGTGAAAACTTCTTTACAGAGCAATTCAATAATTAACAAGACAAACGTTCAGAATTGCAAACATTATTTTGGATATGTTTAAGTCTAAGTATCTATCTGCATCACAAAAACATCATGGTCCAGTCAAAAGGCAGCAACCCACAGCTACTACATACTTACAAAGTACATGTGATAAAAGCTTATTAAGAAGAAAGACTGTTTTAACCAAGCTTTTAATGAGAACAGAATCAAATGACTTCTCAAAATCAAGACAAAAATCAGAGCATCAGAGCTAACTGGAATTAGGTCTCTGTATTCAGTCTTGCAAAACCATACCTGTTTAAGCTGCTCCTTGAGACGCTCCTCTGTCACACCAAGAGCTCTCATCCCTCGGGCACGACAAGCTGCCTGCAGTTCTTTAACAGTCAGGGTATCAACTCCCTCTTCAGCAATCATCTGCACACCGGAAATTTGACCGTATAAGAGCTCAAAACAGAGGCATCACCAGCACTGCACAGCCAGAAGCCCACGTGTTACAACAGCCACTAGAGGCTGCTGCGGTAACACAAAACAGCCCCTGCTGCTCACACAGCTCCAGCATGGCCAGTCATGGCTGATATTCCTCTCTAAGCTCCTATTTCTATCAGCTCCCTTACAAATTATAGTTTCATAGAAACGTTTTTCGTTGTGATATAATTATTTTCATTGGTAATGGCAGATTAAAAAAAAAGGTCAGTTTTTTCCTTAACAAATAAGGACACTTCTGATTTTAAGCTGTCCAAGCCTTTTTGTCCAAAGTTAGCTCAAGAACAAGACAATTAAGACAAAAAAAGGAAAATGCCTAGAAAAACAAACATACATATATCCATACACACTCACTACTGTTATGTGTCAAAATTATTACCCAGTGCCTATTCAGAACGACTCACCTTGTCATCTGCTTTTACGCTCCTCAACCTCATGGTCAGCTGGAAGCGGAGAAAGTTATTTGTGCCAATTGACTGAAGTTCCAGCAATTTACAAAGTGCCACCAGCTGAGGCCTGGTCAGATTGTCCAGCGTCAGCTCATCTTCAAACAGTTTAGAGAACCTTAAGATCTCCTCATTACTGGGTCTTTCACCAGTTTCCCTGATCTGTGCGAAAAAAACAAACACATACAAAGCTTTTCAAAGCACATGTTATGGTTAGGCACTATTTTGAATAAAAACACTCTCCTCGTTTGTCAAGCACTTTGCAGCAGTTTTGGGATAAGAAATAGCAGACAAGGAAGCAATAAAAGAAGTTTTTAAAAAAACAGACAACTAATTTACTTAGGCAAAAGATGGTGTTGACAGTTTCCAACAACACTGCATAATGTACTTAAGATAAAACTAACAAAACAAAAATTAGATGTATCTGTACACTAAGGAGCAGGTCTATCTGAGCTGCACTGCCATGAGACACTCAAAAAAATATATACCTTTGAGTTAATAAATAGTTGCTACAGGAGTAACACTGGCAAGTATTTGTTCTGGTACCATACTCACTAAACACAGAAACACCTAAGATAAGGACAGGAAGATAAAGTAAGAAGTACATCCAGTGGCAAAAATTTTGCAACACTGGTGTTCCTTTGAAACACAGTTTAAGACACTCACCTACCTCCTTCTCTCCACCACCACATTTGTTACAATACTGTTTTGCTTTCAATTCCTAGATGTTCTGCAGCACCTCAGTGAAAATGTTTTTGTACTTGAAGTTATTCCAAAGTATAAACCACTGCTTGGGAAAGGACTCTGCATCCTTTGTGATGGAAGGTTCTATGTAACTGCTTGTACAAATGCAAAGTTAAGGTTTTCAGTGATGTGTTGCCAATGACTTCCCAGTCATTAAATCCAACTACTGGAAGCTGAAATAACAGCTCAAAGAAGCAGGAGAAAATTTCCCTCGTTTCATCACATCACAGTAAAGCATTATCACCTGTACAGATGTTGATTTTTCTATTTTAAGTATGCCACCAAAAGCTTATTAGTGACATCACTGCAACAAAAACCTACAGAATTTACAATTAAGTACTCCCAGTCACTTGACACCTTTGGTCTAAACAGGAAGTACACAGATACCCAAAAAAACCTTTTCCCAATACCTCTACTTTTTTTTAAACCCTGTAAAATAAAACACAAAACTAGGTGACATCAAGTACAGGTTGAAAACCTAACATTACCTATATTGCCTGATTTATCATGCCTACCTGTTTTACCTGCAAACTCAAATATTTTAGTGAACAATTACTGAGTATAGAAAAAGGTAAAAATCGGGAGACAAGATGGCCTCAAGTCCATCAGCCTCCAGGATACTTGTGTAGAAGAGAAACCAACTTGGAGAAAGAAAGGTCAAAAAGGCCTTGTTGTTCCACTTCGCCAGTGCCTTCAACACAGGAGCCAAAAATGACACTTCAAAAATACAAGAAGTATTTTTGCCCTTGTTTAAAGATGAATTTTGACAGAGTCAAGCACATGTTTCTTGAAAATGCAAACTGAAGCTTTCTAGTACATCACTAGCTACAAAGCAACAGAGAGAAATTCTGGAATTCTGCAGCAGACATGTTAAGCATGTAATCAATGGTTCTTGCAGCATCAAATACTTCACCATAGAAGCAGCTGTAAAAAAAATAGCAAAAAGGTGGGAAACATTTAAGCTTCTTCTTGCTCTGACACTTATCCGGTACAGTGAAATGAGATCAATGAAGTTGGTCTCTGGCACAAATGAGAAATACAAAGCTGTAAAAAGCACACCCACACATATGAAATGCAGGGTTTGAAACTTCTTTTTTAGTCATCAGAGGAACTTGGGACTTCCTCCAGCAAATGCAGAGTGAAACATCATTTATTTCCATGGAAATTAACGGCCAAATGTAAATTCTCAGTAGCAGTTCTTTCAGAAGAAAATGAAATGTTCCGAACATGAAGCATGGCAGTGGCAAGTTCCCAGAGCCTGCAGGCCCAGTGCTTCAGCCACTAACTGCTATAGCTAACCACTTCCAATGTTCTGCAGATTTAAAAAACCAGAAACAGATGACTGCATAGAGGCTTCAAAGTACACAGACTGTGCAAGCCGTTACTGACTGGCAAAATTTGCCACCATGATTATCTAAAGTGATCTACGTGGCATTATCAACATCATCTTACTACTCCACACTTTAAAACTTTATTCTTAGCTCTGACATGCAGGAAAATCTTAAGCTACCTGACAGGGCTTGTAAAGTTCATGTCTGAAACCCCTGGGCTTATGTGCCTTTTTCTGTGCAAATACACTCTCTCCAAAGGAGGGGACCACTGCCTTTCTTTCAACAAAGCATCTGGGGATGCTGTTGGCTCCACCTCTTATTCAATAGCCCCACAATTCAATCAGAGATAAATACTGTCCTGAGAAGGCTTGAGAGTATTTTTCATCTCTCCAGGAAGTACCTTACTCTCACCAACAGTTTGGTGAAAGGAAATGCTGTGAAACCTAAAGGCCATCAATGTAGGAGACAGATGTCTAACACTTCAGTCTCTGTCAGCAACTGATCTTAAATAGGAGAATTTTGCACCAAGCATGGCAACCACATTCTAGCTAAACCTCAGTTTTTACCACATTCTAGTCAGTATAGCAACTGTGCACTTAAAAACTGTTTTATAAGCAGAATTAAATTTGACCAAAAAAAATTTACTTTCCTCCCCCATTAAGTTTCAATCAGTTAATTAGGAAAGAAGTCTTCTCCCAGTTTTCATATCCAATATTAAAAAAAAAAAAGAGGTCAAAACCTACATGAGTAACCACTGAGCACACAATGTTTCATGTTAGAGTTAACTTATTAACAAATAAGAGAACACGAAGCAAATGAGCAGAAATATACTGCTTCTAGAATTAGAGAGTAGAAGCACCAGCTAGGATACCAAAGTTAGTAAGAGGAAAACTTCATCACACTGAATTATTACTTACAAAAAAGAAATTTATCCTAAAAAAAAGACTACATCCTGTTTCTTCAAGTCCAACAAAATAAAGGTATCTGGTAATTACCATAGACCAAAAAAAACACTAAGTTATTTTTTTGTAAGAAGAGAAAATACATTTTCCAAGTTTTTTACCTTTTGAAAGAATGTTGAAAAATCTTTTGTAGCACTTCCCTTGGCTGCTTTATTTTTTAAGGCCATCTCCTCAATAGTGTCTTGAAGGAATTTAGCCAATTCAAGTTTTACTCTCAATTCTTTCTTCAGTCTTTCCTCCTGTTAAAAAAATATTTGGTTTTAAAAGTTCCTTCCAGAAACACATGGACTAAAGAACACTTTTGCCCCCAGACAAGTTATGTGGAGTAATTCTGGACTTCTGCTATAATACACACATTCCAAGGGGGCATTCACTCTTCCAAAGATCCTCAAATCACACTGAAAAAGCTGAAGAGCTGAAGAGCTCACTGTGTGCTCTGAAAGTGAAAATTTGTGGGGGTTTTTTGGTGGGTTTTTAACAATTCTTGAGAAAACCTAATTAAAAGAAATAAAGTTTAAACAAAAAAAGCGTAAGAAGCTATTTTAAATATTAAGTATACACATGAAAAACCTTGTATCAAGGTTTAAGACTGCAAATGTTACAATGTCTATTTTAATACAATAAGAAAAGTAACATCTCATAGCTTTCATTTCTCCTTTGTAGGAGTCATAGAAAATGAAGATGTGGATAGCAGAAAAGATGAGAGGCTTGCAGCCCCGACAGCTTGGTACCTGCACATATAAAAACCACGACGGTACTGGCTCATTATAATATGTTAAAAAGCAAGATCTTCAAAATAAGATAAGGAAGATAAAAGTATTACCCTAACACCAGAAAAAAAAATCTTAGACATTTCCTAACTTCTTTACCAAGGAAATTTCTAATTAAAAAAAAAAAATCACTGGATTATAAATTCAGACCTGCTTACCTTTTTAGATTTTGTCTCAAATGTAGAAGGAAGCATATTAGGGAACAACTTAAGAGCTACTGGAAGCAAAAATTCCATAAATGGGACAACAAGAAAAACCAAGAAAGGGACCAGACGAAAAAGATCAGCACATATTCGAAGAAACTGGAAGGGAAAAAAAAATACATTGACAAGCTAGAATTTAAATACTTATTTTAAAAATACTTGATTTGATCATCCAATTGTCACTTAGGCTCACATATACATATTTGCTATGAAGAAATTTTAAAATAACACAGTAAAAGGATGTGATAAAGTCAGTTTTAGTGGTTTTTTTTTCAAGTTGCTATATACTACAGAGTGCTGGAGTTTCACCAGTTTTCAACACTATAGAAAGTATTTCAAAAGCCTCACTGTGTCTCAATAGGATTATAGGACAAGTATCTCATTTAAACCTCTTAAAAGCACCTGAAAACAGGAGGTGGTCATTTGTTGTCATTAAAGCTGCTTAACTTCTTTTATGCATCTTTATTTGTGCTCCACCACTTCTTACATGCATGAGCTACTATGGACTAAGTAACCAAGAAAAAAACGAAAGATCCCTCCCCCTCTGCCTTATAACAATTGTAATGTACATTTAAATCCAGGGTAATGAGCCCAGCTTGGTAGATTTTTTTTTTAAAACCACTGCTTTTCCAGGGCTTCCTCTGAAGCAGGCGGCGTTAGTTACCGAATCTTGAACTGCATGAAATAAATACTGTCCTTGTGATTTCTGTATGCTCACATATATATTAGGCTGTACAGTCTGTTATCAAAAATTTCAGTAATTGCTGAAAGCTTAATAACTCTGTTTATATTGGGGAGTGCAGATCTTCCTTGACTCTACCTCATTTTACAAACGAAAAAACTGGTTGTTGGGAATCCCATCAGTCCCTAAATCAGATGTACACTCCAGTACTCTACTGCCACAGCACTGTCATTGCACATCAGGATTCGATAAACACAGCTGTGAGTGGCAAAAACTGCCAACATAAACGTTATCACAAAAGTAAACCCATGCTCCCCACTCCAGCCCCTCCCCACACTTCATGGTAATCAAGGGGAACAGCAGCAACAGCCAGCACAGATCCCATGTCCTCAGGACTGATTTGCTAGAATACAAGACCTGTAAAATTTCATTCAGAATTTTCTCAGCATAAAACCAGCCAAAATCTTAAGCACTACTGTATGTGGAATACACATGCTCTACAGATTCAAAGTTTGACATTTTTCTTTGCATACAGAAAAATTCAGTTTCCCAGAAGGGATGCTTTGGTCCATTGTTTACAGGCTCAAGGATTTTTCCATTCATTCCAACAATAGAAGGCAAATGACTACCATGGAGATAAAAAACAAAAGTAAGAAAGTTTGGAAGAAAATTTTAAAACTCAGAAGAAAAGTACATTTTCCCTAAAAAAAAAAACCCACCTCAAAAATTTCTATAGAGTAGAGAGTTCCTATTTTTACCCAGTCTCTATTCTCAGACAGTGCGTGCAAGTATTTCTACAAAATCCATATCCAAGGAAGCAGTTTTACCACCGGATTAAGCCAACCTAATGCTAACCTGACACGAGGTATAAAGAGCCATGAAGGTGCACTGGCAGTCACACCACTGATCCAGCTAAAACTGACCCATAAATACATACACAGACAAGGGAAAAAGAATCAGTACAAACCAAGCGGGGGTGTGGCAGGAAAACTTGATTTAAGCACCAAGCTTTTCACAGCAGCGCTGTCCTGGATCAGCTTTCACAAATCATGGAACTGCACCCTCGGCTGACTCAAGGAAAACAGCTTTACGCAGGAACCTAATACAATGGTGTACGATTACACACGCATTATTTGGCAGCACAGCACGAGAACCTTGTGACTACTCTGTATCTGCTGCTACAGCTCATGTATTCCACTCTTTCCTCCTCTGCAGGGAAGAGTCTGTAAAGCTGGCGGACTTGTCACAAACTCCATTGTGTTTGCCACCTCACTGCCATGTCCTGAACCATCCTGCTGCAGAAGCCAGCACTAGAGCAGTTAGTTTTTAACAGTATCCTGTTTTACTTCTTCCTGCCTTCTCTCCTTAGTGTAGATATGGGACCCTGCTGAATCCAAACCCTGCCAGCAATTGTACAAAGCAGAATTTTGGAATTGACTTAGTTTACATAAGCAATAGGTCCCTTTGCATTAGCCATCCTGGAATTGCTTGTTCATGTGGCTAGATTACCTGGATATCTTTCCATTATTGCCTCCAAAGAGGAAGGAAAGGGCAGGCAGAAATAACTCATTTGTCAGTCTGCACGAAGACAAGATTTGTCTAGGACTGTCAGCTCATGTGCAGCTTAGTACTTTTAAAGCAGTATATACTTCAATTTTTATTTTATATTTTTTAAAGTTCAGGAGGTAATTCGGCACCAAAATGTTAAGACTTCTTTAAATCAGTCAGTATACTACAACTTAAGGTTGCACTGATAAAAAAATTAACTGTGTTGAAACAAACTTGAAATAAGGTTTAAAAAAACCCTACATGTAAAGGGTTTTGTTCAGTTGAAAGCTCGTTTGCTTTTCACTGACCCCAGGTTCTGAGCCTCCCATGCCCTCATTCCAGAGACAGGATGTCCTCTTCCTCCAAATACAGAAAACACAAAACCTAGACTGAGAAACTAACATTACTATAGTTATTAGAACTATTTTCTCTACATCTCCTACACTGGATTTGGATGTATATAAACACATACATACATCATTAGATAAGAGACAGGCTACAGCAATGTAAACAGTAATTTACATCTGCAAACAAATAAATGTCCATTTCATTTAAAAAGAGAATTAACACCGAAAGTGAACATTTGTACAAAAAAACAAATCCAGGAAGGCCAAATGCCAGATCACTATTTAAACATGAGAAAGACAGCCCTATCATCACTAGATGACAAAATCAAAAGGTAATCAAATGAATAAATCCATCTATTGATAGAATATTACTGCTGTTCATGTAATTTCTCAGAAGTATGGCTTAGTAAACACGAAAGAGGCAGGAAAATCAATGGTTCTAATCTTCTCCCTGGAGAATTTTCGATTCTGTTTTAAACCATGAATTAATTTGTCTTGCTTGGCTTTCCAAGTTCCCCAAAGCTCTCAATAAGCCAGCACAAGCCAGAACTGCTACTTCAAGAAGTCCTGCAGTCCTCACCTTTCCCTGTCCTCAGTTACTCTTTCTGGTACTACATAATCCCCTCTCACGTCAGCACAGACTGGTATATTTATTGCTGAGCAACATCTCAGCTGGGTCAGCTGCCAAGCAGACTCTTGTACCAGCACAAGGAAGATGGCAAAACTTAATGAGCATGAAGATGCTGAGACCATCAAGCAGTGCTGCCCGAGAGGAGACCAGACCTGCCCACAGACAGAAACTGCTACACGTGCATGTAACAATTTTTGCTACTTGTCTAACCTGGTGAATTTAGAAAGAACCTTTTCATACTGCATTAAAGATGTGATGTGTTTTAATTATACAACAAATTGTTCAAATGTGACCTAATTTTATCAGAAAATGATTAAAACAATGAGCAGATACTCATATTTTTGATCATTTCCCGGAAGTTTTGGGGGCAGAGATTGAATGAACCCAGCACATTGTGTGTGCAGGGTACAAACTGCAGACAGCCACACTGTGCCACAAGCAGCACTGTGCACTCCTGCCCCAGAGCACACACATCTTCTGCTCTCCAGCATTTCTTCCAAAACATCTTTCCAGCAACAGCTGAAATGCTTTCTTTATAAAGGCAGGAAGACAGATTTGAATTTTTAATCTGTATAAACTGCTTAAACATCTTGTCCTTAAAAACAGTAAAATGAGAACTGTCAAATCAGTATGTTTGATATTTTGCTAATGAACTGAGGTTGAATATCAATGCATTCTTTACCAAAAAAAACAAATTAACTACACTAGCTTAATATTTTGCAGTCTTTTCATATATAAGCTCACATTTAATGCTTTTAAATATCCATATAACTTTTCATTCTAATTAAATACGCCCATTTCATCCAAAACCTGAAATTACTATTGGAATATATATATATAAATATTATCCAAATTTGAAAGCATTCACATTTTGCACTCCAGGTTTCATCTTCCTTTTCTTTAAAATTATCAGTTGCATTTTTATAGTTTCATAAACGTAAGCAACATGTCATAAATAAAGGAAATGTATCTGGGCTAAAATTATTTCAGATATATTTATAACTGAGATATTACACCATCAGTCATGCATTTCAGCCTGCAGCTTTTATCCCATTCAAAAGAGCCCCATGAAGCAACAAACAGGAACAGAACCGGCACAGATAGAACCTTTACTAGCAGCATTTTCCCTCTGTTTTTCCAGCTGGCGTGAAAAAAAAGAGAAAGTGACCATATATACGGCACCTGGCTGGGAACTTGAGAACAAACCACAGTTGCTGCCCATGTGACAAAAGAGAAGAATTCTCTGCTGTTCCAACTAGAAAATAACAAATTTATCTTCAATAATGGGGGAACACGAGTAAAAAGTTTTGGGGTAATACCCAAAAATTTTAGTGTCCACATAGTGAGGAGGAAGGAAACACACCTAGCAATTTTAATTCTAGGAACAGAAGACAACAGAAAGAACTCAGTTCTAATAAAACAGAGCAACCACCGAGGACACCCAAAGGAAATTGGTCTTTACTCAGTACCTGTCTCCGTTCCCGACGAGACAAGGTGTTTCCGTGCAGGATTCTCCAGAGCATCCTCGCAGCTATTTTCGTGTCAATCCACAGCAATCGAAACCCATGGTAATAGTGCTTCAGTTCATCCACAATCCTCTGCCCAAGAGATTTTTTCACAACTTCTACTTCTGTTGGACTATATACAGGACCTCCTTCTTCCAGCTTTTTGTTTTTGTCCTTTAAGGACTTCAGTGACTTTTCAACTATGGAGTCATCTTGAAGAGGACGTGAAGAATGCCACCACCTAACTGGAAGATACTGGGGACCTAAAACACCCACGGTTGCTAGTGGCGTCCATGAGCCAGAAGAGCTCGTAAGAGTAAAGTATATTTGTTCAGATCCTTTAGTCCAACAACAATAGTGAGCTTTTTTGGAGTAGGCGTAAACAGGAGGGACACTAGTGCAATATTTAAAGTGTACAGTCCTTCAAAAGAAAAAAGCATTCAAGAATTAGCAACAGATCATCAGCTATTTTTATATATACATTTGCATGGATATATATATTTATGTATTTATAAAATGCGTAATTTGAAAATTATCTACTGCATGTTTAAGGGAAAAAGTAATTTTTGACTCTTAAAACCAGTGTCTATACCTGAAAAGAACACTTGGCTTTACTTCATGGCAAAAAAAAAAAATTAACCTGCAGGGAATTTTCCATTGTACAACTTTGAAAAGGTAGTTTATTTTACTCCAATTAAATAAAGAGCAGCCACCACATGTGCTTTCCATTTAGAAAGCTACATTTGAAAACTAACACACAAATTCATAAGTAACATAAAGTCCCTTCTATTACTTCTCCTGTTTGTGCAAAACACTTGAGACAAAAAAAATAAAAGTTGTATACTTGGGAGAGGTGTTGAGTCAGAGAATTAGCATCAGAGGAAGCCGATTTCATTCAAGTTCCTCTCTTACTATCTCCATGCATCCAGTTTTCCTTATTCAGCAGAAACTTTCACAAAAACTTCCATCATGGTACTGATTTGGGGCAGAGAGAACCAATGCTCTTCTACCTTGTTCAGAACTTTGTTCTTTTCTTTAATTAAATGTAAACTGTAGTTAGCAGGGAAGCACTGCTCAAACACCCCTAACACTCCTAATACACACAGAAGAACCACTCGTTATATCCAAGTAGGATTGTACATGCTTTTATTAAAAGACAGGACAAAAATAAAACAGTAGATAAAATATTTTATATAAATGAGTTCCATTAGTGTCCCTCAAACTGAAATACCAGTATTAAGACACCGACAGGACAGAAATGACTGGGGTGTTTTCTTCATGAAGCCCTTGTACTACCAAAACAAAATCAGAATGTGTTTTTGTCTTCAGTCAATTAACAGAAAAAATAGGTGCAAGTGGCTCTACAGGCATGAGTAACATTTTAAGTAAAAAAAGATTTATCATACACTTAAAAGTGTTAGCCTCATTCAATTTTCAGACAGAAGCACTTTCTAAACGTAATTATTACATGCTCAAATGAATTTTAATTTACTTTAATGGTTTTGTCTACTTAATGTTATTCAAATAGAGCTTTGCACAGAAAAAAAAGACTAAATTATTACTTTTTAAAGACACATGATTTGCTAGCTTAAATTGAAGTTTTAGCATCTGACCATCCAGTGGTCAGACAACTGCTGGAACATACAGTTACACAAAACAGTCTCTTGGCTAGCTAGAAAACTACACATTTGCACAGATATTAACTAATAAGAATTACAGTTTAATTAGTTTAAGAAAACAAAGTACATATTCAAAACCAGATTAAAACACTTGCATAAATCAATCTACCCTGACTCTAAGGCATTTCCCAAAAGCAGAGCTCCAGGCCTACAAACCAAGTTCCACCTACATACATTGACACTCTTCTGCATGCCAAGAGGAAGAGAGCTCTGACAGCAGAACTGGTTCTGAGCCTGCAGGGAATAAAAATTTTGCAAGAGATGTGGCTCTCTGAACACACTTTCATAAGCAGGATGTCAGACACACAATTTCTATCCCATCTGTCCTCAGCACTTATCACTAGAGTCCCCTGCATTCAGATCTGGGTCATGTGGGGTGCAGGCATCAGTTTGTTTTATTTTAAGCAGCAACATTACATTAATAGCAGCTTGGGTTAGAAAAAAACAAACACAAAAACCCCAAACCAAACAAACAAATCCCCACCCCATATTCTCAATAGAATAAGAAGATTTTTGTGTCCCAATATTCTGCTGCTGATTTCACCACAGAATCATAGAATGGTTTGGGTTGGAAGGGACCTTAAAAACCATCCACTTCCAACCTCCCTCCCACAGGCAGGGACACCTTCCACTAGACCAGGTTGCTCAGAGCTCCATCCAACCTGGCCTTGAACACTTCCAGGGATGGAGCATCCACAAATTCTCTCGACAACCTGTTCCAGTGCCTCATCACCACAGAGCAAAGAATTTCTTCCTAATATCTAATCTAAACCTACTTTCTTTCATTTTAAAGCCATTCCCCCTCGCCCTGTCACTCCATTCCATTGACAAAAATCCCTCTCCAGCTCCCTTGTAGCCCCTTTAGGTACTGGAAGGTGCTGTAAGGCTTCTCTGGAGCCTTCTCTTCTCCAAGCTGAACTTTCTCAGTCTGTCTTCACAGGAGAGGTGCTCCACCCTAATAGGTTTTAAATCATAATTTTCCAACTTCCCAAGAGAGAGGTCTTATATACGAACATACTAAAAACAGATATTTGAAAATGTTTTGTGTATTTAAAAAAATTAATCTTAATTAATTCTACAACAAGTGATATAGGACTAACATGTCTAAAAATGAATTGGTTTGTTTTGTATTAGAAGGTTGTGTCTAGAGACACGTGCTTATGCTAAAATAAAAACTCAGGAAATCAAAGAATAGTCCCTGTATCCTGAGCAGTTAGTTCATAAATGAACTACAGAACATGTATTTTAACATTCCAAGGAGAGGCGTTAGGAAATTCTTATCTACAAGTATGCCTTGTAAGCCAAGCCAGGAAGAGAGAATGGATTCTGCCAACATTCAACTCCTTCAGTTCCATAAGGGCACACAACAGCTGGATTTGTTTTCAGAAGAGAACACCATCACTCAAGGCTGCAATATACAATAAACTCCTTTCTTTGGTTTAACAGAGATACCGTTCAGATGCTCTACAGTCTTATCTGCCCACTGTGATTTTCAACTAGCTGTGACAGAATGCTTACTCTATGGAACTCCATGGAGAAAGTATGCAAGAAGCTTATCAGATCCCATTATGATTCCAGGGCACACCTGGAATCACCCAAGATAGAGATTAATATTCTACTGCTTTCACTTCAGAAGCGAAACAAAAAGAGAGGAAGTGGGCAAAAAGGGGAAGATTTTACTTTCTTTCTCCTATACACAACCAACCAGGTGAAGCAAGTTATACTCAGACTTCCTTTAATCTGTTGATAACACAAGATGAAGCTAATATTTTAGCACTTTGTCTAGATTTAAACCTACATTCTATAACAGTATGCTATCTGATAGTGCAGAAAAATGTTCATATTTACTCACATTTTGTTTGCCAGCCTCAGGGATGTACAGCTAAGACATGCTCGATCTCCCAAGTTACCTAGAAAAATAGCAATAATTAGCACCAATTCTGAAATTCAGGAGGACATTTACCCATGTAGTGAACTGAACATAAATACATGAGTTAGAAGACTGATCTTTACATAGAAATAGCTACTACTGAAAGCACAAAAAAGATGTTGCTTCACACGCAGAGTTTAACTCTGGATGTGTGAGGTTTGCATGCTCTTGTTCAACTGTCTGAAGACAAGTTTCCAGGTCCCTCAGGCAAGAAACTGTATTGCAGAAGAACTTAACTGAAAGCAAATGTAATTTTTTAACAGCTCGATGACAACACAGTATCAGATGATCCAAATGGAGCCCTTGCGAAGTGTTTAGGATGAAAATGGCTTTTTGTTTTGTTTTATGCAAAATAAATAAAACATGAGCAGGAACCTAAAGATACTTCACTAGACAGGTGGAACCACACCACCATTTCAATACATTGCTGTCCATTTTGATTAGCAAGTGGTAAATAATAGCTCTACCCCATAATCTCTCTGCAAAGGATAGAAATTGTCTTGAAGAGAGGGGTGCGAGCCTGACCCAGAGCATATGAAAAGTGAACTTTCCAGAAAACACTGCATCCCTCAAAATTAATTATACTTGAAACACTACCTCAGAATCAGTCCTAATGAGAGCTAAAAAAGTCCAAAAGAAGGGCTGACACCTATATACAGGCACCCTCCATCCAGGTACAGAGACAAACAGCATCCATTCTGGAAATAAATTGAGAAGATCATCAAATCATAAATCATCTAAGTCACATGCTTCAATAAAGGGCCATGTTTGAAAGTCTTCTGACCATGGAAGAACCATCAACAAATAAAATGCTACCTGGTGGCTGTACACAATCTACAATCACTGAAAGTCATCACTGAGCCCACCAGAAAGGAATTAATCCTCCTAAAGCAACTTTAAAAAAATAAATCTTGTATCAACACCTTGCTCCAATACCTCAATAGGTAGCTACTACCAAGAGCAAAAAGACTTCTGGACAAATCATAAAAATATCACACAAGCAAGACTCCAAACGTCTTGACTCTTTTTGGCCAATCTTTTCAGAATTCACAGTAACCAAAATAAAATTGGAAGGCTGGATGGAGTAGGCATACGGTGTTCGTTTCTCCCATCTGGAACCTACCATTTCTGGTCAATCCTAAAAGACAGCAGGATAGAAAGGTCATTTGAGAGGTCCATGGTACCCTTTCCCACCACCAAAGCCAAGATATGGCCTATGACAGAACCTAAAGTTGACACCTGTATTTAAGAAAAGCACCCAACGCTGATGACTAAAAGCCTTGCCCAACAAAATACCCTTATTGTTAGGGGAAAAGAGATGCTGCCAAAATCAGGTGGGACAATCAGAAGGTATAGAAGAGAACTTAACTTATCTGAGGAAAATCTTGATAATCAAGGGATGTCCCATGTTAAGTGGGCTCTGAAGTAATCACAGCAAAAGCTGTGGCATAACCAAGTCAAAGGATTTACCAATCTCAAGTCATATCAAACTCTAACAGGTACTCACTGTCACGGCAAGTAGAGCCAGGGAAAAACTGTCTCTTTCTGGCTCGGAAAGCAAGCCCTGAGAATCTGTGAAGGCACTATGATACTCTCCAATATTTACAGAAATAAGAGTAGCTGAATTACTTAACCAAAGAGGCCAACTCAGAAGGACATCCCTGACCTCAAGGAGGAGCTGAGCAAAGCAGAGAAGTACTCAGTGTCTAGAGGGATAAGTCACAGCACAGTAATCTGTCTCACCTGAGTGCCAGGAAGCCCACAAGGCCTCATGTGCCTAAAGCAAGAGTCCTACCAGGAGAGGACATTGTGTGCTATGGACAGGTGTCCCTAGAACTAAAGAGGGATGATCTGGAGCTCAAAACTGGCTTGGAGTCGCTTAGATAAAACTCCATAGCAGCAAGATACTTTCACTTCACTTACCTTCTTTCCAACCAGGTTCATTAAACATTAAGGAAAGGGTCAAAGAACAAAATTCCAAGGTTAGCATAAAAAAACATGCTGACTAAGCTTCTTGTTGTACAGCATGTTCAGAGTGTGAACAGGCTCACAGAAAATGCTAATTCCAATTTTACCAGTTCTGATAAGAGCTCTAAGTTTTGCAGTGTCTCTTATAACCATGTACCTAAGAGCAAACCAGCCCCAAAATAAAAGATATACTTCCTTCAGAAAGGGGCAAAGTCCATAATCCTTGCTTCTGGTATAATACAGACATCCAAAAGTGTCTGAACAAGGTGAATGTTGCTTAACCATGCTCAACACTGTTCATTTAAAAAACCTGCATTAGCTTTATAAGAAAGAAAAGCAGTAGTGCCAGAAAAGCTGTATGTTAACATGTTCCTCATGGAAAAGTAGGAATGGGAAACTTTATACTTAAATTTAATGAAACATCAAACCCAAAGTTTTTAACGTAGAATAGCTGTACTGTTACTATGTTTACAATTTTTAAAAATAAAATGCTATCATGAAGTAAGTCCCTAGAGAAGTGTAAGCCTGCAGTACTTAACAGTCTGATCTTCACAGGAATAACGTGTAGGATTCTTAGAAGCACTTAGCTTTAACCTAATCTTAGACTACTTACACATAAAGCAAAGAAGATGAGCTAAGTAAAGCAAAACAGTACAGAAAAAAACTTACACCATACAAGAATGCATTAACAATAGATTAACACTCCAAATAAAAGCATTGGTTGTATCATAACCATAGTGCACCACAGCACACTAATTATTTGATTCTATCACAGCACTTCAGCTTAAGTTCTCTAAGATTTATAACAACCAAAACTGTAGGAATCATTAGTACTACTTTTTATGCTAAGCCACAAGAAGAATCAAAGCTCCCATCTAATTTGAAGGTACATGGATGTGCTTTTTCCCTGTTTTAAATAAACTGGATGGTTAGGATACCCCAGTTTTTGGTTCAGGACACTGTCCAGGCTCAACCTAAATAAATGACTTTACAACAGTAGCTACCAAAAACCATCAACTAGAAGAAGAGACCGCACATGAGTGACTACTGGTAACCAAGAGGACAGCTGTTCTTTGCAATGAACAAGCATCCCTACGGCTCATCAAGTCTGCCTGGATGTGAGCATGCAGCTGCCCTGCTCTCAGGGACAGCACTCCCGTGACAAGTTGGGGCTCTGTGTCAGTGACAGGCAGTTCCTCACTAACCCCCTGCCATTCCAGCGCAGGGCTCTGTGTCAGTGACAGGTATTTCCTCACTAACCCCCTGCCATTCCAGCGCAGGGCTCTGTGTCAGTGACAGGCATTTCCTCACTAACCCCCTGCCATTCCAGCGCAGGGCTCTGTGTCAGTGACAGGCAATTTCTCGCTAACCTACCCTGCCATTCCAGCGCAGAACGTGAAGAGCAGCCACAGGCCTCGCGTACGTCACAAGTTATCAGCTGTTTCATGCCACTAAGCTTCACCACCCAGAGATATTTAAACTGCCAAATTATCTTCATTATTAATCAGTATCACACTTTGCGCTTCCTTTTAATTTTCCTAAGCTTTCAAAACCACTTGGAAAAAGGAAAATTCATGTTTCCTCCCTAACACAGACTAAGAAAACACTCTCTTGTACTTAAAGAGAAGAAGCACATGACTAGTGACAATCCCATTCCACACCCAAGCCACGCCGAGAGCAAGGAAGGCAGGACCGAGACGTAGTAACGCGTTCCTGCACTTTAACAAAAAGCACGTGTTTTTCCCATCCCCAGCCAGCCGGCATTTAAGAGACACGCGTGTCTCACTGCCCTCAGGGTGAATTATCCCCTCCAACCACGCAACCGCGGAAGCACATGCGAAGAGGCCGCAGCAGCCACCGAGCGTGGGCCGGGCGGAGCGCCAGCCCCGGCGGACAGAGCGGCGGGGACTCGGCCGCAGCCCTTCCCTCCCGCAGCGGCCTCTTCTCCCACGCCGGGAGCCCCCAGACGCCTCCGCCCGCTCTCCCTCCCTGTGCCCTCCGGCCAGGCCCGGCGGGCCGGAGCCGGCGGGCGGTCCGCGGGGAGCCTCACCGGGCTGTGGCGGGCGGCGCAGCGCTCGGGGCAGGCGGCAGGCGCGCCGCCCGCAGCTCTGCAGCAGCATGGACGCCATGGCGGTGCTCGGCGGGCGGGCGGGCGGCTCCGGCCCCGCTCCTGTCCCGCCGCCCGGGCCGCGGCGATCCCCACACGCCCAGCAGCTCCCAGCACCCGCGTTCGCCCAGCACCGCCCCGCGGCGCCGGGCACGCCGGGAGCCGTAGTCCGGGAGCGCACGGTGAGGGCGGCCGTGGCGCCGGGCGGCGGGGATGGCGTCACCGAGGGGCGGGGGTGGCCGCGGCTCTTCCCCGCAGTCGCCCGAGGGGAGCGGCGGGATCTGCGGTGGGCACAGAGGGCCGGCCCGGTGCCGGGGCTTCTCTACCCGAGCGTGGCTCGCTCGTAGCCCGCGGTCCCCGCCACGCCGGGAAGGCCACAGGCCGTGCCCGCTGTGAAGGGAGGGCGCCGGTGCCTCACGGAGCCGCCCAGACCGTTGTGGGCACACATAACTCCAGCGCAAAGTACAGCGCTCCAGCACGGCACGGCGCTTTCCTCTTTGGCAGAGGTTGGATTGGATGATGCCCAGAGGTCCCTTCCAGCCCTGAGGAGCCTGTGATGCTGCGGTGTGTGCGGCCCTGTTCCCACACGCCTGCGGCCGAAGGTTGGCAGCAGCAGTTCTGCTGCACACACGTGTGTTGCTTGTGGATCTCGGGATGTGACAGAAAAAACTGGCTTTCTGGTGGAGCTGTGATGGTTTTGATAGGAAATAGCACATAAATCAGTCAGTTGACAGATGTGCTGTGCTACTGCTGGTTAATAGCTGGACTACAAGTAGCATGTTATTCTTCAGATATTAGTCGAGTCCTGACCAGCAGTAGGATCTCTTATCAAATATTTCAGTTAATGCAGTATTACGCAGTACTTTCTTTATTTTTAACTGTATTGGCAGATGCAGTGAATAACCAGAATCAAACTGCAAAAATTATAATTTAATCTGAGAACACTGACATTTTACAGACTATGTGCTTGAGGTTTGGGTGTTAATGCCTTCCTTGTTCCAGAAAAAATTGGGGGAAAGCTGCCAGGACTGTCTGTGGACAAGATGGCTGCCACCCCTGCCAACAAGATGGCTGCCCCAAGGACAGGGCTCCAGAGGGACAAGGGAGCCGTGGGATCAGACCTCTCTGGCCTCACAGGTAACTTAAAACACCAGGCATTTGGTCACCTCTACACGTGCCTCAACCCCAAAGAAAATAGTTGCTACTTAACCGTACACATAAAGGGTAGCAGAAGCTTTCAGGTTTGACCCAAAACGTGACTGAAAACAGCGACCTGTAGCAATAAAAAGCAAATGAGTCTGCAGTTTATCTGTTCATGCTTAGGACTAGGCAAATGCAGGAAATTAATTGGTAATTTTGTAGAGTTCTTTTATGTATTTAAAGAAAATCCTCAGGATTTCTCCAAAGTACAAAAAAATCTAGATGAAATTTATATTACTTATATTTTTAATTCAAAAGTATTCATGAAGATGGAATATGCAATTGACTGAATATTAAAAAAAATCAAGACACTCTTCTCACTGTGGCTATAGAAATGCTAGTGTTGTTTACATCTGGTGATAATTTACAAATTAATGGCTATTATTATTTATATACTTAATATTAAAGCTACTTTTAAAATGTTAGGCTCCCAAAATGCACTGCACGATTTTTAGCCAGCTGTGTTTGCTTTACAAATATTTAAATCTGTAGTGCATTTAAATGGTTAAAGTAATTTAAAATGTGCAACTTGACAATAGTGCTTTATGTTAATGGCAGTCTTGAAAAAAACCCCCAAACAAACATCTTCCCAATCTACACATCTCTCACTAGATTGGGTTTGTATCTTTCTCTTGTTATTCTTTTTTTCTTTCTGGTTGGCTGATAACAAAACCAAATGAAACGGGGCAACTAATGGCAGTTCCTCTAACAAAGCTGCTTAATTATGTAGAAACATTATATGAAGCCTATACAAGAAGAATAATATGCTCTGAAGTCATTAAACTATTGACAAGAGATTTCAGACAGCAAACAGATGATTACAGAGGTCTCAATACATTTATGCAGACAAGTAACCAGCCTTTCAATAGTTTCATTAAATTCATTAGTATTCAGAGTGGCAGACAATGTAGATGCATGGGCCTTTTCAGAGCTGAATTCGTTATGTTTTTGTACAGTCTTTTGTTCCAGATTTGTTTATACCTGGAAGTTACTGGGTTTGCTACTGTATATAAAGAAGATTGATAATACACTCTGTGAAAATTTCCCAAATAGACACAGTTTTAAAATACTAATTGATTGTGTGCATTTACCAAGCGTTGTGAAGTAATGCTTCAGGAAAGACTAAGCATTAAAAATTTTCAAGTAGTTGTAGAAATTGCTCCCACATGAAAAGGCAGAGTGACTGTAGGTGACACACGGGCCTTCCACAGGAGTCAGTTTTTGTTTTAAAGAAAAACATCTTCTACTCCAGCCACAGCAACAGCCCATGAGCTCACAGAGAAAACACTTATGCCCAGAATAAATCACGATACCACATAGTTACTAAGGTTTGGGGGGGTTTGTAAAAAAAATTTTAAAAATCAACTGCTACGCAGCCATTTTAGACCTGGTTCTTAAAGCAGCCATGTTGTCTGGAAAAGTTGTCAGCCATCTTGCTGAAAAATATGTTTTCCAGCAGGAATTGGATGGGAGAGACTAAAAGGAAGAAATACAAAGCCTTCTTTCTAGATGGATTTAATAAGTATCTGAGAGTTATTGAAATAAATGTAATATTTGAACAAAACTAGGATTACTATTTCGTGTTAAGTTTCATGCATTTTTTTTTCCTCCTGGATATTAAGTGGAAGCAATAGCAAGGTAAGAGTTGTCTGAATCAACTCAAAACAACCTCCAAATAAAAGGAAATTTTGATGGTTGTTATAGGCTGTGTGAATACTGAAATATGTATTTTACTGCTGTATGAGCAGAGCCCAGTGATATCACAAAGGCAGGACTGTTGCACTTGTCTGAAAGAGTTATGATGCATAAGACCTATAAAAGCACAGAATGTGCCTAGGGCTGTGCGTTACTTGCATAGACATGACAAAGGAGCAGATGAATCTATAATTCTTATTGAGGAAGTTTAGAAATCTGTGTAGAAATTGGGGGGCAAATGTTTATATGAACAGGGAGCAGAATTGTAAGTTTGTCACCCCTTCCCTGAAGACATGTCCCAGGAAGCACTCCTAGATCCTGTTGATGTTTTTGAGGACTGATAGCGGTTGCCCCCACTCCCAACTTGAGGTGCCGTGTAGCTTGTGACAGTGGCTGTGTGACAGTACCAAATCTGTGACACTCCTTCCAGAGACACAGACACGGCCTCAGTTCCTCTGGACACGCTGATGACAAATGGAGCTGGCAGCAAAGGCAGGAAGGGCCGGGGAGATGGGATTCAGGGCGTGGAGGGGGAGGAGGTGCAGTCCTTGATGCTCTGGGCTGTAAGTGGGAGGAGGTGGGAGCATAATTAGCATCTGATGAGTTGGGAGGCACCTTTGCCATTTCACTGCTGCAACATCGTGTTTGTGTACACAGTTTGATTCTACAAGCTTCGTATCGGTACAGGTCCATAGACAGTCCTTAGAAGTAGAATTATGCTTTTAGGCTGTAGAATCTGTTTCCATGGCAACCCCCAGGTTGTCTCCTTGAATAGGTTTAACAATACGGGATTAACCTCATCTTTATTCACCAGTGTTCAGCGTAAATGTAAAGAAAGGCGGGGGGGAAAAGCCATTACTGTGTAGCAAGTTGCAGTAAGTTTCTACTCCAGGGAGAAAGCCAGCAGATTATTAGTAGTTTTTTTAAAAAATACTCCCATTCATATTGGGGATTTTTAGGAGAGATTCATGGGATACTGAAGCCTGTTGCTCTGTCAATGTTACATCCAAAGGTAAAAGTTCAAGTGGTGGCTGGATTACAGATTTGCTGTATGAACATCCAGGTCACAAGTTGAGTCCTGTCTGTAACTGTGCCAAAAACAAGCAGCACTGACTACACATTAGCACAGAAACAGGCTGCCCTGGGTGCCTCTTCAAACACTGCCCTGAAAAGCCATGCAAAGAGTGCCTTGATGGCAATAATGTGCTGCAAACAGTTATTCCCGATCCAAGGATAATTAACTACCTGCTCAAATTCCAGTCAAAAAGTGGTATTTTAAAAGATTGCTTAGGCTTGAGCCAAATTAGCAACACAAAATGACATACAAATAATATATTAGGTTGACGATAGTTAAACTTGGCATGCTGGCAGGCAAGAGCACAGCTGGGGGAGCAGAAACACGTAATTTTGAAAATCTTTCCAAATTGAGGGAAAAGCATTTGCAGCTCAGAGTGAAAACCACCGAGGTTTTCCCACCCTTTTCCCAGCAGATGGAGCTTATGTGAAACAAACAGGCGGAGAAGTTGCAGAACCACCACACAAAGCGAGTTTGAGGCACTGGAGGAACGCATGGGGAGAAAGCCACAAGATTCTGGCCAAGGCAGGATCAAGCAGAGGGAGGGCAGGCAGTGTGCACAGCAAAAAAAGGGTGACTGTAGCTATAAAAAGCAAACTGATTTAGACTTTGAGAAATACAGAGGGAGGGAAAAAAAGGAGTCTCTAGTGTTACAAACACACCTGTTAGCTCCAGCTGATATAAGAAAGACTTGAGATTTTGCTGCAAAATCATCAGTCCTGTATTTAAGTAACCTGTTGTGCCTCCAAATGAATCAGTTTGATTTTATGAATGACAGCCTTTAACACTATGCATTTAGAGTTATTCTTTGCCTCCAGGATTTTTAGGCTGTAGGGTTTGCAAGTTCCTGTCTGCAATTAGAAACACAGAAAGCCAACAATCTTATGTCATCATTTGCCTCTCAGAGTTAGGTCTTTAAGAAAACACCAAATGTTGTGTTACTGTCAGTGAAAGCCCTAAATCTGCCACCTCTGCTTTTATGCACCCATCAAGAAGCAAGACAAGAAGTGCATGCAACTGGGAATGCTTTCCCTCACCCCATCCCAGATTTTGTAGACCCGTTCCTGCACTTCTTGTATATCACAAAATTCCTGGTGAAGTCAGGCGGTGTTATAGGAGTACTGCAAAAACAGGAGGTCCCTGCAAACCAGAGATACCTTTCAGCTTGTGTCCATTAAAGAAACAGCAGAAGGTTAACACACCATTTTAGGAGAATTTTTATTTTTGTATTCTGAAAAGGAGAAAAACATGCTACTTCCAAGGGCCATTTTAATGGCAGCAATGTAACTTTCTTTAGCAATTTGGCAAGGCTGAGGCTGCTTGTGATAAACACTGGTTTGGAGGGGAGCAGGTTACAGCCAGCACATGCACACAGCTGTATATGACTTGGTGCAGGCAAAATGCAACATAGTCCCATTGTCCCCGAGGCATATTCATGCTTTCTCTGCCTCAGAGGAGGTGAGCAGAGCTAAGCATTTCTGTTAAAAGAACAAATGACAAAAATACTGAAGATGGATATGTTCATTTGCTGAAGCCTGATGCTTAAAATTCCTGTGTAGAATTTAGCCCTTTTGGGCCTCTGCTGTCATTACCTCTTTCTTGCTGGTTTTGCGGATGATCTTATCAGTCCTGGCTCATATTTTTCCCTTATGGTCAGCCTGAATAACCCTACCAGAATGTGTCTTTCCAACCTTTGAATTCACTCTCTCTTATTTACCTTTCAGCTTTAAACTTTCTACCTTTCATAATCCAGACCAAGCCTGTAACACAGATCTCACACTTTTTCATCCTGTTCTCCTTGACCTGACTAACACTCCCATCTTCCACGCTGCCATACAATGACCTCCCCATTCCAGCATGCAAGCCCACAGCCCCTCCTTTATTCAAGTCAAAGAGCTGCTTTTCTCAAGAGGCCTCCCCACAGAGATAATGAAAAGCAGATTAAGAGATTTAAAAAAGGAGTTGGTTCCTTCGGAATGGTCAGTGCGCTTTCCCTTTCTACAACTATCCTCTATACTGTAAATTTTCCAAATCAGTGTTTGTCTGGATGTCTGTGCCTTGACCTCAGCAGGACCTAAGCTGTTGGGCCCCAGTCCTACACATGCATATGCATGCCATGTCCCTTTGCTATCAGAGACATTCACACAGAGTGATAAAGGAACAGTGCAGTTCTGTGTTTGTAAAATCAAATCCTCGTGCTTGCCAGGTAATATCATAAAAAGTCTTGGACACAGATAAAAATTACCATTTTAATCTTTGTTTTTGTGAGACAGAAAGAATGGCAACCTCCAAGGCAAGTGAAGTGGCAGCTCTGTTGACAACCCTTGATTTGTAGGTATATGAGAATCTTGAGGGGAAATACCTGTTAAAATGTGATGTAAAGCTATAGAAAAACAACAAAGAGCTATCAGCACAAGTACATCCCCGTGGTGCTTTGCCAGTATCCTGCCTTTTTCTTGTGTGGCTGAATTTCAGGCATCAGAAACAGAAGACGCTTTGTCTGGGCTTTCCCATGTAATCAGCAACCTCTCTCCTGCCTGTCTTAGGCCTCTATTCACTTTATTACTATTATAGTATCCCCTAGAGACAGACTTGGGAGGCATTCACCCCCAAACATCCTGCTACCTTCAAGCAATTAGGCATTTTCTCAGTAACATATTATATGCTTTAATCCTGGCTACATGTGTGTATAAAGCGTGGCTAGCAAGTCATGTATGTAAGAAAGTACAAAGTTGACGTAAAAGAGCTTTGCCATTGGATTTGATCAGTATCCAGGGAAAGAAGAGTCCCCCAAAGCAGGCACTCTCCTCTGAAAACAACTTCGAGGAATTTTGTGTACAAACTGAAGGCTTAGCTGGGGGCTGCAAATATCTAGCAGTTCATCAGCTGGATAGAGTGAGAGGAGCTCATTGGGACTAATCTGTGTAGCAGGTAAAAGTGTGCCATCCAGCCTGCCCATCAGTCAGGATGGCAAGCCCCACACTCATTCCAATATGGCACATATCAGTTGTTTTCTTTTTTAATCACTAATCCAACAGCTGAAAAAGGAAAAATGCCCAACAGATATCAACATAAAGCTGGCTCAGCCAGCAATGCTTCCCTGTTGTGCCAAGGGAACAGCCTCCTCCCCTCTGCGAGGCCTCTCCTCCCAAGGAACAGACATCTAACTCTCCCTGAGCGGGAAGCCTCTTTCAGCGTGCCAGCTGGGAATCAGGGCCCTGGGCGCAATCCCAGCACCTGTGCCTAGTTTTCTTACAGAGCACAGCCAGCTGCTCTGCTAGGTCTGCCAATGTCCTGTATACCCTATTTCTTTTCTGTGTGTTGCTTTGGATAAGCAATGCAAATGTGTCGCTTATATTTGGATTTTTGCAAATACATTGTTTTACATTTACCTTAAATTGGTTTAAATATCAGAGCACTGACAAATGAAGTCATGCCATGTTTTAAATAATTTTTAAACTAGGATTGTTGAACCAGTAGTGCCCAGAACCCCCTGCAGTATTTTTGAGGGAATTTGAAGGTAAGCAGGATGTAACCACAGGCCACTTTGGAAGCTATGACATGGAGTTTGTGAGGAAGAAGTGTTTTTGATGGCTGGTGTTTGTCAGCAAACTTTTCTGGCATTGCACATGGTAGCAGAGAGTATATTTGACCCTGAGGGTTCACAGGCATTAGATAATTGTTTTGGCTCTGACTTAGTTCACGGCATGTTAGACTAGTCATTTCTGTCTGTGACACCGAACTATCAACTGCAAACTTCCTGTGTGGAAATAATTATGCATCTTTTCCAAGTTCGCATTATATTCTTCTGTATCCAACAGTTCTTATGCAGAAAGGCAAGGTTAGAGTTAAGATTATTGTCACTGCTAATAGCTTGACTCTGAAAAGCCTTCATATCATTCAAAAATCCTGGTGTAAGTGGAGCCAGAGTGGGGTTAGAATTCTGTGCTGTAACAGAAAAGGGACACAGAGGTCTGGAAAATAATGAAGGTGGGAGGGAAGTGAATAAAAAATGGTTATTATTGCTGCTCATAATGCCATAATAATTAATCCAGTTTATCTGGGAGCAGGGTTTAAAAAAGAAGGAAATATATTTTCATACAAACTCATTGCCACAGGATGTTCTAAAACCCCAAAATATAAATAAATAGGCTCAACAAGAAAATAGACACGCTTAAGGGAGCTAGGCTTAATGAAGTCCCTGACAGATGCTTGTCTAGCCGCAATGTCCTCTTTGAAAGTTAGGAAATCCCTAAACTACTGATTTTCAGAAGCAGGAATGACACAAATGGGTGGGAGCTACTTTTCGTATGCTCTGTTTCCAATTCTAAGCATCCACTACTACTTCCTTTCTTGGTTTCCCTTGAGGAAAGGACATGCCTAAGCCTGCTTTGAATGTTAAAAGCTTCCTCTGTTCTGCACAGAGGTGAGAGTAAGAGACCATAAATGATTACCCATGGGCAGCTAATAAAAGCTGTGGGATGCAAGTCCTAACCTGGAACCAAGGAGGTGTTTGAGGTGGACTAAAGGGTCACTGTCAGTGGGTCTCAAGGCACTTGACTGAGTCGTGCATGGCTCACCCCATGCTGGGGGCCTGTGGCAGTTTGGTTAGTCCTAGACAAGCACTACACTCTTTCTGCCACCCTTAAACTCCACGTGTTGCTCTCACCAACAGAACAAACAGGTTAATAAAGGTGGGGATTTTTTGTGTAGAAATATAATGAAAGCTAGTTCAGAAAGGGAAGAGATCTCAGTCCACTTGGTAACTTACGCAGTACGAAACTCTACCAAGGAAAGGAACTTGCATCTTCTCTTGCTTTCTTACCACAGTGTTTTCTCTTTGCACTTCACAAAGTCCGACTTCTGCCATAATCCACCTGGCGACAAGTTACAGTCGATCTCCCTCTAGTGGGTAATTAATTACCCATGAAAGCCACAGCAATACTGCGATGTGTTAAAAATCTGCCCTGCACTTGCTTTCCTTTATCTCCTTCCTTCAGTTGGTTTTCTTTTTTCATCTGTGATCTTTCTTACACATGCATTACATGCTTTCTTCCTACTCTCCCTAAACATCATATCTGCTCCTCCGTTCTTGTGTTACGTGGGGAGTTGGGCTGTTTGAGGGAATTCTGTTTGACTTTGATGTAAGTGGAAATGAAAATAAAGAAGTACCAAAGAATGAATTTAAAAGGAAATAGTCTACAGATTAGTGGTGTTTGCACAGAGCCATGTGTGTGACCCCCCCAGTATGCTGAAGGCTTAGAAATCTGGGAAAAAGGAAACCGTAAGACCTACCTTAAGTCTGTAATTTTTTTTTTTTTTTTTTTTTAATCAGGGGTCACTCAAAGGAAATTTACATTTGGGTTTTCTTATCCTTAAAGTTGATTTATTTGGGTTGAAAATCTGCATTCTGCTTAGTAGTTTGTTCCCCTGCATTTGTTGTTCCATTACCAAGACTATCAACAGCAAAATACATAAGCCAGCTGTGTTCAATCTGAAGTTAGCTCTCTTAACAGCAACAGTTAACTACCAAAGAGTATTCCCAGAGCAGAGCTGACATTAATTGAGAAGGATAGTGCTCTCAAATATGTCGAGACAAGATGCTATAGAAATTGATTTAACCAGACCATGCCTTTTGTCTATGGAACTGCATTTCTCTCCTTGCAGAGCATATAGGCTGGATACTATGGCTGTTATTCCATTTAGATTAATGGAAATAGATTACGGATGAATCTCAAAGGTATTTCCTTTCTGTGACTACTCTGGGAGTTTTGTGTGTGTGTGTGTGGTAAAGCACATTTCAAACAAAAGGATGAACAAGTCAATATTGTCCAAATGAAAAATGACAGATCTGGTTGAAAGAAATTTTTAGGACAGGCTTTGATAATGTATTTCTCCAGTGATAGTAGGCATCATATTAATCATTATATCATACCTTTCTGTTTAAAACTTTGAATTATCTAAATAGACCAACATGAAAGAAATTGTGCTCCAATCCAAGTATTTTCCAGGTTCCTGGAGGCACTGACCTTTTTCTCAAGTCACGATGGTAAATGGTGTTCCACAGAAGTCACTAATTAGAACCCCAAGAGTCTTTATTATGGGCAAACAGGTATCACAAGGAGAATGAATAAAATGAAGATAAACTGGAATTTTACTGAAGCAAAGTAAGATCCCAGATTATTTATTGTGAGCAAATTCTGCTCCTAGAAACACCTATGCAGTTCATATTACATTACATATTACATTATTTTGTGAAACCACAGCATACAAAAATAACTCCTCCATGCAGTATATCTGGATTATCAAGTTATTTTGCTAACATGGGTATGAAAATATTGTAGCTTTTGCTCCCTTCATAACTGAATTGTCAATATAACTAATTTCATTTCAGTGTAATAAAGATGAAATTAATTCCAACCGTGCTCCTGTATCAGTTACAACATAATTTTATTCACCTGAGACATTTCATAAACTGGCTGAAGGTAAGAATTGCAGACAGTGCTGAGGCAGGATGTGGAGGCAGGGAAGAGGTACTGCAGAAGAAATTTACAGGTTTTGTCTCCACAGCTTTCCTTGCATTGATGTACAGGACAAAAAGAATTCAGTGACTATCAGCTTTCAAGACCAGCTTGTAGAGCTGACAGTAAGAGAACGTTCTTTTGCATCCAAATTGAGTACATTTGTTCTAGAATTTATTAAGACACTATAAACAGAGAAACTTACAGTGCCACATCCTGTTCTTTATTTAGGTTGGACGAAGGCTTCATTTGGCATTATGGAAACTAGAACGACTACACTGGGCTAAACCAAGGGGGCCTTTATCCAATCTCTGGTCATAGTCAGAAATGAGTGCTTAGGGAAAGAGTATGAGAAATAGGGTGAGCAGAGAGCATTGCTGCCTGCGCTGCCTGCAGCAGTAACTTGTGTTTCTTGCTGCTGATAAACACACACAGAATGGAGTCTGGTGGTCTGAGCACAGAGCTGGGAGCTATGAATCCGCTGTTTCAGTGCTGCCTCTGTCACCAAGGTTACTTGTACATCGCTGTGTACCAGCTCATGTGTGCTGGTGGCAAACCTGCCTTCAAGCCTCTGCACTGCAGAGGCACACACAGCCCGTGCTCATGTAGCCACACTCACATTCAGTTTGGTTTTGGTCAAGTCTGGTATTATGGAGAGATTTGTTCCTCCCTAATGAGCTGCTTAATATCTGTGATTGTTTCCTGAAGAGACGAAAAGTATCCCAGTGCATTTCTTATGGTGCCCCTTTATATCTTCCCCATTCCTTCTGGCTCTTGTTTTTCACATGGTTATCATCACTGGCCTTTGTGGTTCTTGTGCTTTGTCTTAAGCTTGTCATCCGTTAGTTCCTACACTGAGGAACAGCAGGTTCAGTGCAGTGTAAAAACTCTGCAAATATTTTCCTTGTGTGGCCCAAGTTCAGGTCAATCCATCAGGTAGCACAGAGAGGCTGACTCTTTCAAGTGTCCCCGCTGAAGCTGCCGATAAAAAGGTGATGCTGTTAGATGTCCCATAAAATCAAAAAGATAATGTTGAAGGCATCTTCTTAAAAATTCCTGTTAAAAATTTTGTTTAAAAGCTATGTTTCATATTACTTCAGGGCTACCTGCAATTCCCAGCATGTTGAGATTGCTCCTGAATGGATCCTAAGAAAATGAACCCATCAACTGCAGGCCCACTTCTGGTGAGCTCAGAGTTTCATCATTGCTCCTCCAAGTCTGTCACCTCCTCCTCCACAACCATCATTCCCACCTCCATTCGTCTACTATCCCTTCAGAAACACCAAGTGGAGGACTGCAAGCTCCACACTCAGGGGACTACTCAGAACATCACGGTGCAGGCAGGTAGATAAGTTGTCAGAATTCCCTTTTCCGTTTTTAACCTTGCAATGGAGAGCCTTTAGCAGTGTGATACCATTGGGGATTTTTGCAAGCTGACTCAAGCTGGCTGGATTGAAGGGCAGATTTGAGGAGTTTCTCCCCAGATCCTTGCACCTCAGGTTGAGTAGAACCCTGGAGAGCTCCTCCTCCTCCTCCTCCTCCTCCTCCTCCCTGTGGCCTCCAGCTGCGCTGCTTCTTCGCAGGGCAGGAGTGCACAGGAACTGGAGGAAGCCACATGCAAATCAGGGCTGAGTGGTAACCAAATATGTCTGACCCAGGGGGAAGCTGGTGGGAAGTGCAGAGCTAGTCAAAGGGAAGGGAGGAAATAGACTGGAACATACAGGCCCTGGAATATTGGCACGTCAGTGGAGGGCTGTGTATAGTAAATAAATAGAGATATGCATGTTTTAGCAATTTCCCCAGGGTAAAGTGAGTAGGAGTGTGTTCAGAGAGTAGCATTTGCTTTATACTGTCCTGTGAGCACAGGTTCAATATATACATTAGGAAGTACATATAGGGTGTCTGTTTGATCAAGGAATTTAGACAATAACCTGAGTAATTGGCAGCATACACCAAACCCCATCAGTCTGATCCCAATGCCAAGTTCCTTCTCAGTGTTACAATTTCACAAGCAATTAAAATGGCTACTTAGCTACATTATGTTATTATGAGCAACATCACTTGTCAAGTATTTTAAGTAGGGAAAGTGATGTTAGTTGTTATGCATTACTACCCAGGTAAAAATCACACCCCCGGGTTAAGCATGCAGAACAATATACCATTACCCTGTTTAACATGATAGCTTGAAAGAGTGGTATGTTTTTCTTTTACATTTCTACTACAAGTCCTCTGTTATTACTTTCCTCATTAAAATTTTTTGTGCTATAAAGAGGATTCAACGATTTTGCAAACCAGCCTCATTCCTAGAATGCTATAATTTGACAATTTGAAGGCTTTTCAATTCAGACCCTTGCATATATGTCATATATCGCATTGCAGATTTCATCCAATAGTCGAAAATGTACTCTGAATGCAGTATCATCTTATCAGTATTCCAGCACCATAAGCTTTCTCACTGCAAGCAGGGGACTGTTCATTACAATGAAACTGAAAATGGAATAACTGAAGGATTGATTTATATGACCTTCACTCAGGAGTGTTCTAATTCTGACATAATCTCTCTGACTGAAATCCTAAACACTCTGTAATTTTGATTTATTACCCTTAAAAGAAGGAGCCTGGACCTATAGATCAACAGAATACCTGGCATGAAGAAGAGTGGTGCAAAAGCTCAGGAAGACTGCAAGAAAATGCAGATTGATCATGTGACTTCACTCCAAACATTGTCTCAGCCAGCAAATCCATGAACAGGGCTGAAAGCAAGTGGAAAAAAATTATGCGGATGTTTTCACAAATCCACTCTGTCACTCGGAAATCTCTCATGATTATATACATTTTATAGCAAAGATAAGAGCATGTTAGTAAGTTCAAGCATGAAACAGTCTGTTTACTAAAGGCTGCAGGAAATGTTTATTAAACCAGCTAATTTATGGCAAAACAGGGACAGAACTCGATATACTCCACGAAAGGCTGCTTTAGCAGGCAGCTGTTTCCCTCCCACACCGACAGTGTAACCCACTCTGTGCTATTCTGTCCTCACATCCGCTGCCATGGGAGCCAGGAGAAGGCTTGCAGGGGTTTGAAGGCATGGTGGACCTGACTGCTCACAGTTGAAAGCTAGAGCACACAGTGCTCTACAGTGTGCTGCTTAAAATTAACAGCTGATACCTTTAAAGCAAAGCAGCTGGATCTAAATCAAGTAGAATCTTCTTGAATTGAAAGGTGAATCAGGCTGGTTGTCACCTCTTGGATTTTTTTGGTGGGGTAAAGAGAGTAGTTGGAAAAAAGAGCAGATAGAAACTATTCACAACAAACTGGTTGATAAATGTACATTAAAAGCCCACTAAACACAGTTTTAATGCCTTGAGGAACTGAAATCAACAGGTCAATTTTAAGCAGACTAACAAAAAGAAATCTGCCCTCCATCCATGCCTTTTTTCCATTCTTAATGTTTGGTGAAATGAATGCTTGCCTCCTGCCCTCCCACACACTCAGCTCACAGTTCCCACTTAGCCATTTCCCAGTCCTATTTTAGACAAATCTTTATCTTATCATGCTTCTCCTGCAAATCCTTCTCCTCTAGAGCACTTAACATCCTCTTCTTTCATAAAATCCACCTTTTACAAGTGGTATCTAATCAGTCTTACTTCATCCTAGCCAGGAAATGGAGGGGTTTATTTTAGGAAAAAAATATTGTTATTCAGTGAATTTTGTGGCTGGTATGAATTGTTTAATTCTAGCAGATGGTAGTCTCCTCTATGCAGGAACATTTGTCTGCTTCACTGCACTGTACAATGCATATTATTCTCACCTATGAATGGGCCTGTTCCTTATTACTTCCAAAGATGAAACATTACACAATTCCTCCAGTATGGAGCTACAGTCTGAGCTGCAGCTACTGCAGCCACTGTAAAAGCACAACAGCCTCAGAAAGATTATTCCTTCCTTCTTGAATATGTTAGAGTGGATATACCAGGAACTAAATTTGTGCCTAGGGATAGCAGAAAGTGCCTGATTCTTTTTATGTACTTGCAGAAAGGGAGGGGGAAAAAAAAAAAAAGGGAAGATTAAAAGGAGAAGAAAAAAAGATAAAAAGAAACGAGAGACTTGGGTGGAATCATATTTAGGACATTTGTTCCCTGAACTATATGGAGAGTTTTCAAAGTAATAAAGTACTTATATAAAGAAAACTGTGTACTACTAGAATGACATAAAGGCTTGTAAGCAGCAGACAAAAGAGAAAAAAACCCGTGAATATTATTTCTGTAATCAATTAGCATCATAGTGCAATATGGTGCATATCAACATGTAGGAATACAATGCAGATAGTATTTGATTCTTTGGACTAGAAAACTTAACATTAAGCCCAGTTCTGCAAACCAATCCTGGCATACTTGATTTTCAGCATGAGCTGTTTATTGAATTCTCAAATGAATGCATTTATCGTTAGGAAAATCAAAACAGCAGAGGAAGTAATATAGTCTTAGATTTCCCCATGGTGAATTAATTAGCGGAGTCAATTCTGGCCTCAGCCTGGTATCTCATCCACCAGACAACACTCACTTCCCAATCTAATGACAGATGATTGTAAAAGCTTAACAGTGTTTTGCCAGTGCTGGTAAAACTGATAGGGATGGGAGTGAAGGGCAGCTTGGTATCTTCTTCAACCAATGGCAAACTATTCAGTATGAGAGACTTTATTAGAATGATTATCGTTACCCTCAACAACTATAAAAAGCTCCAAGTCAAATGGTTCTGACTCACTTGTTGAAGGGTAATACCATCTGTGGAGGAAATTCTGGGTATGGGCTGTCACCGGTGGCTAATCCCCCTGGAACAGGTGCACTGCAGTTTGCCAGTCCCACATCACAGCAGGGCTGGGAGCCAGGGCATCCAGCTCCTAAAAGAGATGCCCACTGGAAAGGAGGTGGAACAAAAGAAGAAAAGGCCTGTCTTTGCATTTCTTCTGAGTGGCTTCCACTTGTAAAGTTTTGGTGCCTAGAAGAATTTGGAAGCCATTCTCCACTCAGTGTGCATCAGCAGTAATACCCTACTTGTTTTTCCCCATTAGCGAGTTCTGGGCCAGAGCAGCAGCTCTTGAGTGAAGTCCTTTTGCAGACAGTATGCTTGTCATTGTAAATTCAACAGATTCTCTATAAACTGGTGACTGTTAATATTTTAAAACATCCCTAGAATGCCTAAATAGCAGATCAGTCCAACCTGATTAAGGTCAAAAAACATTTATCGAGTCCATTCAGGACAGAAGGCAGAAATATTGCAAAATTGACTTTCAGATGAATGAACAAGGAATACAGACTCAAAATCTCAACTCTGGCAGTTGCTGAACCCCGTGGCATTTGTTCTACAGTAGCACTTGGCTGTCTGAGTAGGTCTGCTGAAACAGAAGGAAACCTTTCTCAAAAAAAGATTGTTCAGCTAGTCCAAAGTGATAGCTTCTGAGTAAGAGAAAAACATTTTCTTACATTATAAGTAATATAAATAAAATAACACAAAGTCCTTTCACTGAATAAGATACACCTATTAAAAATTATATGTTGCAGAGTTAGAAAGGACCCTATAATCAGACCTGCACTAGACAGACTAAAAGACTTCTTAAAGGAATTTTTTTTTCAATCTGTAGTACAACACACCTTTCAATATAATATTTCTGTCCAATTAAAATAATTCCACTGATGGAGAGTCTATCATAGTTTTATTATGTTTACAATTTATTGTAAACTTATTGTATTCATTGTTAACCTGAGCTGTAAAAATGTTAATACTAGTAATTATTAAACTTGAGAACAATGCAAAAAAAGAAAAAGATAGCAACAAAAAGAGGGAAATGAAGCTGATTAAATGTCTGACTCCCATTGATTGCCAATAGCTGCTAGTGTTAAATTAAGAGGTTATTTTATTGACCTCTGCAGCCAAGCTCAGCCATGCTCCATTCAATAACCAATAATTTATGTCTTTGAGTTAATAATAATTACAGTAAAAATATTCCCTATTTTCTGGCATGCTGTGTTTATTTTAGGATATTAACACAGCAATCCAAATACAACACGTAAAACTCCCTCAGGGTTTTGTCTCACATCCCAGACCTTCTGTTTCTTTATAAACTTTAACAGCCACAGTTAGAAGAGATATAAATAGTCTGAAGCACAAGAGAATCTCTCTTCCCTGACAGAATCTTTATTTACAAGCTCTACAAACCTAAGCAGGTCAAACAGTCCCTTGCTGGCAGGTTAATAAGGCCCACCTGCCAAATAAACCCACCAGTGAACTCCACAGGGCCTACATAAATCCAAAATGCTTGGAACAAGATTTTCTCCCTAGGAATCATACTGAGATGGGATGTTTATAGTTCAAAAGGGGGTCATCTTTCAAACTCCAGTGTGCTTGTCTGCCTGGCATGTACACGAGTGTGCAAAAGGTTTGGAAAACCCATGGCTCTTACCTTCAGAAGACATCATTATTTAACATTTATATTTCAATATTGCTTACAGGACACCCACCTGCTGAGGGCTCCTGTACTGGTGCCATACGAACATATAAGGCTTGTAAGTCTCTGCGCTTTGGACTTTTAAAAAGGCAAGTATAGTTGGGTTATAAATTAAATCTTTAAAATTATTCAAGACTTAACATACAATTAATTTGCCTACAATGCCATGAAAAGAAAATGAAAGAATATGATAACTGGTTATTTAAACCAACCTAGAAGTTAATTCTCAGAAGCCAAAGTAAGTTTTTAAATGAATATTGACAAAGTGGAATTCCATTCTGAGACATAAGCTGTTCAAACGCAACTCTTGGGTAAATGTTTCCCATTGAATCAATGACTTCTTTATGTTCTTTCCTGAATCAGCTAGGCCCAGCAACTATCCCAGTGTGGGCATATCCACAGACTTCTGAAGAGGCCCACTCACTGTGTTTATATCACATTGTAAAAAGCATCTCCAAAGCATCCTTCAGATTTCTATTTGCTGTTTGTACAGTCAGCAAAGTGGTAAACTCTGAGAGCACACTTCATAATTTATTAGGATGGCACCAGGCAGGTGAAGGCAGACAATGCATTGTAGCTGGGCAGCAGAAGCTCTCTGGCTCGAAACACTAGAGCAGAACTTGTGATGCACTCACAAAGGGAGCTGGTTTACCCTTGCGCACCAGGCTGAGAACAGCAGCAGTGCCTGAGCTGATTCACATAGAGATAAACATCCCATCCTCAGAGGTGGCAAAGGTAAGCAGGAAGGGCAATATGCAGCTGGAGAGGCAGCGTGTGTGTAATGGGCAGGGATCACAGGTCCCACTCTCCTGAGCCAGTGAACATCTGATCAAGTTCTTTAATTTACTGTGAGGGGCATATCCATATCAGGCCTACCTGTAAAAATCCTTGAGGACAGGTTACAAGTAAATCAGGAAGCACATAAAAAGGCTTGCAGCTCTTTGTTCCTGCAGGTCTACAGTGGGCTACACCAGCATCTCCATAGGAACTGGGCATTACAGCTGTATTGGAGCATATATGATTGGGGCTGCAGAGACTACTTATTGATGTACAACTCTTTACCAGAGTGATTCCAAATATAAGTCAAATGTAACAGTTTTACAAGTGTAGGTGAAGTAAGGAACACATGTAGAATGTGCATTTAAGACAGTATGTTGGGGCAAAGCACTTGGTTGCACTTTGAAGGCCTTGAATGTCAGATTATCAGAGAGGATGCTTAGTTTCAGAATCCTGGTACTGCAGCTCCTGGTGAGGTTATCAGTGGTATACTTTTAGTAAGAGGCAAAAGTACCTCTTCTGGGTCCTCTGAAGCACTTCTGGAGTGAGACAGAAGTTGGGGCTTTAAATCACAGACTCCTTGATTCTAAATGCCATTTAAGTGCCTATGACCTCCCGTGGAACCAGCGCAAACAGTTTATTCCTGCTTTGAAGAACCAGCTCAGGCCCAGAAGATGCACATAACATTAGCCCTTCAGCAAATACTACATGGCCAGTTGCTGTAGCAATTGCAAAAGGAGGAGCGTTCGACTCCCGGTGGCTTGTGTCCATGGGAATGTTGCTATTCTTAGCACAGTGGTACTACGACCATGCCCAGCTTCAGCGTGAGACAACAGAGAGTGGGTGAATTTTCACGTAGGCAGTGTCCTACACCCTGGCCAAGCCCAGCACTTCTTCTCTGCTGGGTATATTCTTCATTTTGAATCACAGTTGAGTTCAGCTGCTGTAAATGCAGCTGAGCCAGCCCGATGTTTTTTTGCTATTTGTAAACTGGATGCAGATTTGGCACTGGAGCCAGAACTGCCTCTGCGGGGTCATTGCTGCACGTAGGGTTGAGCTGCTGACAGTGGAGCGCAGTGTGACTCCTGCAGGCAGCCTTGCTCCCTGCCAGGGCTGGCTCACCAAGCAGGAGCTTCTCAGTGCTGCACCGACTGGCACCGCGCACGCTCTGCCTCATTAACAGTAACTGAAGCGAGCAAACAGAGCTTACAGCAGTGAGCATATCCAGCTCGAGTGTAAGAACATTGTAAAATGCGCAAGAAACACATCCCACTCCTTTCAGTTTTCACAGCAGTGACAGCACAGGTGATAATTTAGCAGATAGGCCTGCATTTGCAAACCTGCTCATCCGCCACACATCCAGTTGTTTCAGCCCTTATTTGTCAAGTACATTTGCACATACTCAACACCAATTTAAAACAAGTGCTAAGCATCTTATGTAAAAGTCTCCAAACAGTTCTTGAAATTAGTGGATATTTCTGAAAATGCCTGTCAGTGAGCATTTTTTCCAAGGCATATATACTGAGTAAATAGGATATGAGCACAGCTACAATTTCTCAGTACAGGAAATTGCCAGTCACCAACATAATTAGAAACAGTTCATATGATCAAATTAATCATTCAAAAAAGAGCAATTACTGTTAACAGAATAATGGCATGCCTTAAAAAAGAATGAAATTAACCTTTAGGACCGACATAGTTACCCTCACCACTCTGTACTGAGGCAGCAAAGATTAATATATGTGCAAAATAAAACACTGCATTAGCATCTGCTGAAAACAGTAGTAGCATTATCTATCTGGCCTGTTCAACTCTTAACAAACTTTATTCTTCAGCCCCAGCAGAGAGTGGAAATATCAATAGTCACTTCTCTGCCAAAACAAAAAAAACACCCAACTCTTGAAGACTTCCATTGCTATATAACTTACCACATTGTGATTATCGCTGACCAATAATTACATGAAGATTAAACATAAGTCAGCAATTTGAAATGCAGAAGAATTTAACATTCAAACCTACATTACAGCTCCTCGAAAGCTAAGACTTAGCTTGTTAAGGCTAAAGCTTAACTCTGTAAGATCTAGAAATGCATGCCAAACATACTGCAAAAAACTATATTTTTGCTCTGTTGTGCTAAACATTAATTCTGATTATAAAAGTATTTTGAAATTTATACTTCTAAGTGAGATTATGTTTAGCAACACAGTAACATACTATATTATCAATAGATAACGGAGTTGATATGTTTTGAATGCTCAAACTGTGTGTTTCCACATAGATTAGATTTATTTTATTCTGAATGTCAGCAGCGTTTAAATTAAGTCATACTGATGTTGAAGATAATTAAAGACATAACTTCTATAGCTAAATGTATTGATTCACTGAAGTTACTTATACCAAGCTGAAGCATGTTAGCTGCTGAGAACTGGTATACAGCTGGTTTTTATCATCCCAACACTGGAAAACAGCAGGGACACGCTCCTCAGTTCTCCTTTCTCCTGGCCTCTGTCTTGCCCTGAAGATGTATCCCACTCCCTCATGTCTTCAACTTTCCTCTTCCTTTTGCTCCCTCAGTTACACCTCCCTTCCTTCTGATCAGCACAAATAATGCAAACACAAATAGGTATTTGCGAGAAAAGTGACATTTACTCCATTCTTTTCCTATTTGAAAACATACCTGGTAAACAGGCTGGTGTATAATTCGTAGTATGAAGAAGATTCACTTTTAACTGTGTTTTTTCATCAGGTAATCCTATTTTACTCTGATCAGTATTTAAGCCATAAACTGTAGCTGCACTTAAGATGTCCCTCATCTGGACAGAGACTAACTTTGTTTCAAATTCTCAAAGTAGATTATTTTCTTTTTCCCAAGGAATCAACTTTCTATTAAAAAATACTATTACTCCATTTTTATATGGGATTACACAAAATAAAGTCTGAAAAGCCTGTACCTTCTCATTTTCAAGATAATTTAAAAGTGCTTCTAATACACATCAAATTTTTCAAGTAACCATTTGCAATGAATTTTCATTCAAATTAATCAGCAAATGTATGTCTAAGTTCTCTAGAACACATGTACTACTATCATTTTATGATGAACATGCTACACTTGATATAAAATATTTTGAAACACTGATTTTAAATTTCATATTTTAATTCTTTCTTAATTCTAGATCAGCAGCTTGTCGTGTCCATATTAAACAGCATGCAATATGCTGTATGGTCAAAGACATAAACACATACATGCTGATAAAGATTTTTCTTAACAGTTGTGATGACACACAGACTGACGTGCTGAAGATCAGTGTCTCTGTCTAGCTATCCTTAACATAGCTAAGGATAGGTTCAGACAGGTTGAAAACAATGATTACTCTGTTAATCCAAAGAAAAAGCACGGACTGCTGGCAGAAGTCACAGGTGATCAGCTGCCAGCTGACAGCATGAAAGTGTCATAGTGATAGTAGGGATAACACTTGAGCAGGTATTTCTGCGTCAGTGCTACACCAAAACAGGACAATGGGCAGCATTAACTTTACCAGTGTATTCACAGTTTGAACTGTAATGTCTTCAGTGTTCACCCCTAACATATGGAAAAGTCTGTGAAACAAGAAAAAACTACATCTGTAGATTCTATATGGCCTAGTACAGTTATTATCTCATTAAACACCTTAGTACAATAAACACTGCAAACATGCTGTGCTGCTCTACAAATTTGGGAATATCTGATTAATACATGGACTACACTCATGTAACTTCAGTTTAACACTGCTTTGAGTTAACATGGCCACCAAGATAATCTGCATTCAGGAAAATACATACTAGACAGATTATTATATAAAATCCTGAAACAAAAATAAAAATGGGTACAAGAAAGGAATTTAGAAAGCAATCAATCCTTAGCATCCATACAGGAGGGAAATGTAGACACGAGGCTCCTACCACAGAGATCTACAATGAGATTAAACTGACCAAACTCTCCAAGGAAGGAGCTCTGCACTATTGCACAGAGTAGTGCCATACACACACTGCTTGTTCCTGAGCTCTGCCAAACACAGAGGAACTACAGCAGTGCAAGGCCTTGGCTTGTCCAGCTCTGACTGTCCCTGTGGCAGCAACAAAACAAAACTTCCTTCACCTTCAGAATTCCAGCACATCCTAGCACGTGCCTAAAGCCAGGGGCACTGACTTCAGTTATTGCTGAATAAGTGATCTGGAAAAAGTGCTTGAATTGCAAATTATCTTTCGGCCTACTAATTGATAATCTCCAAAATATTTAAATATTTCTAGGACAATATGCTACCACTACACTTACTTAAATGCCTTTGAGTTGAACAGAGGGATATCAATTGTGATACTGTTTAACACAATATAAAAGTTGAAAGTAAGAAGCAATAAAATTTTAGATACCAAATGAAACAGGAGTCACTAATAAATGCACACTTTTATCTGCTCTAGTTGTGCATCTTTGATATTTCTTGGATAGGCCATTGAAACCAAAACTGTTAAAAAATATTGGCTAATTTAAAATCACAAGGAAATACAATGGAAAAACAAAATCTCCAAGGTCCAGCCTGGGAAACTGTGACTACTAGAAATTGATCAGAGGACGTTTCCTTCAGCTCCTTCAAAGCCATCACTCAAGTGTAATGCAGCGTGCCTGTGGTTTGTCAGCACAAGTTCATTCTGCACTGCATGTACATTTACACCTTGAGAAGTTAAAGCTTTTTTGAACTCAATTTTCAGAAGTGTCATATAACTATACCCCCTTGCAAAGGACCAGCCTCTTTATGTACTGCTGTGGAAAAATTAGATACCTTTATTACCAGAATAAGAGCTCAAGGAAATGGCCAGTTGTTTTGAAAATTAAAAAACCTGCAAGCAAAATTTTTATTTAAAGGGTCAAGACATTGGACAAGTTTGCACAAGTGTCTATCTACAATATAAACTGGTAGTATTCCAGTTGAAGGTGTTAACTCCCAGCATAAGCTTTCCTGGAAATCTGCATGGTGGGTCTGTCAGGAGGTAATTACATGGTTGCAAATTTTGGTCTCATAGACAAGGCCAGTGATCTACAGGAATTGTAAGGCCTAAGGAAGATTTGTCACCTTGACCATGATAACAATATCCTTCCACTTACACCTTAAAGAACTGACACAGAAGGCAAACATAGGAACTGTGTTATCTGTAGGATATTAAGCATTAGTGGTAAGTACAAAATGAAAATCTGTTTCTCTTTTGTAAGTCATACATAAAGATGAATTTATATCATGGAGCCTGCACACAGAATTTATTCCCAAGAGAATGTACATAAAGCATTTGTATCATGCCAATGATTCATAATTAATGTTTCTTATGGAAGTTTGGGGCTTTTTTTGGAGGGGAGGGGGACAGAAAACACCCCTGCATACATGGCATGCTTTGTACTTTTAGTATGTTAGCTTTATTGTTTAACTATGGAAGAAAAGCAAGCCTGTGTATTCCATTATGTAAACAACAGGATTCACATACTTCTATATATTTGTATTGATGCTGGTGTCTCTATTTTTAATTAGAAAGGATCTTTAGTTTTTCTGTGACTGCATTTAACTGAACTTTAGAAAGGAAGCTGGATAAAACTGTCATGACTCTTAATCCAAATTAGCTATTTTAAAGTGTAATGGCACTTTATCTTTCTCTTTAGTGCTGTAAACACTGACATTCGAGAGCTAAATCTTGTTTGTCTAACACCTTGAAGATAGTGTATTTTTTTTTTTACAGAAAGGCTGTAAAACAAGTTAAGGTACCTTTATCACTACAGACAGATCTCCTCCAGCCACCTTCAGTTTAATCAGACGATTAAGATTTTCATTACCAAGCACTTAGCACTAAATTCGCACTGTTCAACTGCTAACTGCCATGCAGCCACCATTAAACACTCACCTAAAAACATCAACAAACTTTAACAAATGAAAGAAAATTAAGGATTACGTTAAAAAAAATAGTCTGAGCCTTTCTGCAACAGATGGCCTAATTTCACCATTATCCGTGAAGTATAATGCTGGTGTGTTCCCCTCCCTCAATTATCATCTGTTTACCTTTGGCAGGAGTTTCGACTTGACCGTAGTTACCAGGTTAATACAGTATCCATAGCACCGAGGAACTCTATTCTCCGCCTTGTACACAAACACAGGTTCTCAGTGCTCCATAAATCCTTTATTAAACCATTGAAAGCTTGAGAAACCTGGCCATTACCTGCTTTACATTATCTGGTGCAACGGTTCATGAGAATATTTGTTCCTATTGTAACATGACGGCTGTTTAACGATTTGACCTAAAAAAAAAAAAAAAAAAGCTGTGTTTTCAATTGACAAATTGCAAGCACATGTACTTATTTTGACGCAAGCTAAAAAAAATAAAATAACTCAGGCCATACTTCCAGAAGAGACAGCCCGGATAATTCGCAGTCAGGCACACTTCAGCTCTTACAACCATTCGACAGCCTCCAAATTGTGTGCAGTTGTAAGGAAAGTCAAAACATTTGGCTTAAATCAGGATTTTCAGAAAGCGCACGTGTACGGTGGCCGAGGCCAGCGGTGAGGAGAGCCCTTTTCAGCCGACCAGGAGGAGATAAATAATAATATAAAGATATTTAAAATTAAATGTTTTTCACCGATCCCTGTATATTCCCTTATGGGGGGGAGAGGGGGTGGGTTTAACGCGTTCTTGCTCACCTGGGGACGGCTCACGACCAGCATCCCCGTACCCCAGGGGAGGTAAATAACAACAACATGAAGATATTTTTTAAAAAGTGTTTCCCACCGGGATGGGCGGGCCCTGGGCCCGCTCTCGCCCACCTGGGGGCGGTGAGCCAGGCTCCTC
>VZTE01003402.1:559016-683913 GCA_013397775.1 Eulacestoma nigropectus
CGGAGGCTGCCGCAGGATTTGTGCCGCTGGCTGGGCCTGACTCTTGGGTGGCGGAGGAGCGGAAAGGAGCGATGCCGAGCCGGAGTCCCGGCTGTTGCAGCTTCATCCTTTCCCCCCTGACCGCCTCCTCCTCCTCGGCGCTGCGGGAGGTCGGGGGCAGCATAAAGGGGTAAAGGAGAGGTGCCCACCCGTCCCACCTCCGTCCCCTGGGGAATGGGGGATCAATCAGTGCAAATCAGAAAGAAAACCGGAGAGGGGGGACACGACCGATGGGAAGGGGGGGGGGAAAAGCCCTCCCCAGGGTTTAAACAGCCCACTTAAGGGATCGTGAGGCTGCAAATGTCCCCCCCCGTGGCGGTGAGGGTGTAGGGAGGTGGAGGCTGCTCCTGCCCCTTCCCGCCGGGTAGGACTGAGATTGTACGGCAGCAGGAGTGAATGTAACTCTGGAAATGTATGGAGGGGGAAGCCATGTTTGATTTATTCCTCCACTAAACACTGGTGTGATGATCCTTCTACTTACACCCTTCTGCAGTCCATCCTGGACCGGTATGGGAGGAGAGCCTTGTTAGGAAAATGGAAAGAAAACATTCCTGTGAAGGCGTGCGGGCTCGTTGACTCAATCTTCATTAAGTATAAGAGGATAGGGCTCTTGTAACTTGAATTGATATTTGTGTGGTAAAAGAGCCTGGGGAACTTGTATTCCCAAGGCCATAGTTACAGCTCATCTGCTGTGGCTTTACCGCTCTGGGGGTGGAGAAGGGAATTTGCCATACTTCTTGAACGTATTTATACTTGCTTTTTGGTTTTGGCTTTTTTAAAAATATGTCGGCTGAAAGGAGGAGTAAACACTAGTACAAGTACAGAGACGGTAAACACCATATTTAAACAGATTTCAGAGAAAATTATCTTCTTGCTAACAGATACAAGGCAAGCAAGAGGTGGGTATCAGTCATGGCCCATGTATTTTGTGTGTGTGAATATATTCTTACCGGCATTTGCATTAAAATTGGTTTATAATGATTGTTAAATTTAGGAGCTAGTGCTGCCCACACTGAGTAAGCTAAATAGGTCTGCTTTAAAAAAAAAAAAAATGTTTGGCTTTTAGCCTTTGCATACATCGAGGGAAGGTAAACACTAGGGTGGCAGTGAAGTTCGTAATAGATTTTGCAAAGAGTCCTTGCTGGTGACTTAAGTGGACATATATATATATATATATGTATAGTTACTAAAATTCCTTACACATGGAAAGTGTGGCTTCAGCTGCAAAAATAAATTGGTTCTTTACCAAAATGTTCATATGTTAGTAGAATATCTGTAAACATATTGCTGAAGCTATTATTGTTTGCTGTGGGAATTTCACTCAGGAAATGTAGCATATCAACCTTAATAAACTCCTCAGTTTCACAGTGTGGTAAATTTGACTGTGGATTATTTGACTGTTGGATGAAATAATTGAATTAAACCACTGTTTTGCAGTGCTAGTCAGGGCTCAGTACTTATAGTATATGCAGTTTTTGGTTGCTTCAGTAGCTATCTATATCCCATATATTAAATCATACAGGGATTTTTGTCTACTATGCAGCCATCAGAAAATATGACCGGTTTTTTCAGTATGTGAATATAAAGACTCTAAATACTCCTGGAGACTGTATGGCTGTTCTTGTGAAGGTTGTAGGACTATCCACCCTCATACGTGCTTGGAAAAATCCAGGTATTAAAAGTACAGTAAAACCTACTACTTCATCAAATAGTATTTGCAAATGTCAGAAGAAACTAGGTCATTATACTTTAAGGGTCTAGATTTAAAGTAGTCTGGAAGATGGAAAATAAAAATAAAATATATTTCTTTTTAGTTCAATATTAATCCAACACATGGTTAGTAAGAATAAAAAAAGTTGTGTTTTACTAACTGTAGGCTTACGTGCCTTTTCTGAAGCCACTGATAGTTTCGCAGGTGAGATTATTGCATTTAAATTACTGCTTGCATGCAATAGACTGGATATTACAGCAAAACCAACCCTGCCTGGCTTTAGACTGGAAGCAAAAATGACTGCTGATGGGTGGCTTTCTAGTATTTGGGTGGTGAATATACGTGTACATGTGAGTTTGTGTCCAAAACATTGCACTAATGAAATAGAAGAGGAATGGCAAGAAGAGATTGGTTTTCAGTGTCCTGTTGTTTGCGGCCCTTTCACCTCTCAGTTTTGCACTGAGCCTACTTTTTGTTCCGCCAGTGTCAGTACATTTCCCAAGCAAGGTCTCGTTTCTCCAGGCTGATAAATGTGAGTGTTTCCTTTTGGTCAAAGCCCATTGACTGCATTGGGGCTCCATGTGCATAAATGTTCACTTGCTCTGCTCAGATTCCTGCATCAAGGATCTAGTGTGTTACGAGGAGAAGATACAGGCGAATTCTTGCAGCATTTTGGTCACCACTGGTCGTTCCTGCTTACATAACTGCACGACATTTCTTAAGTTTTAAGCATAGAAGATGGTTTAATGCATGAAAATTGCAAGTATTACCTGTATAGAGCAACATAAAGGGCCTGGCCTTTTCTGGGAAAAAAAATTAAACCTCTCCTTGAGAGCAGTGTGCTGTACAGTGAGAAGCATCCACTAAGTGATATTGCTGAAGACAACAGTTTCCCTAACAGTCAGTAATCAGGCATCAGTAAAGAAATGCTTGGGTGGGACTAATAATAATGCAGTAGATGATGATGACTGCATGTTTTAGTGCTATGTTTGTGGCTATACTATTTGAGCTCTTCCATTACTGTCCTGCAAAGAGAATTGAAATGGCCTTATGGTTGAGTAGATGTGATAGATCTGGTGTAATTCTCAAGTCTAGCCTTTGGATGAAGGAAGAACGGAGATCATAGAATCAGAGAATGGTTTGGGTTGGAAGGAACCTTAAAGATCCTCTAGTTCTGCCCCCTCTACCATGGGCAGGGACACCTTTCACTAGACCAGGTTGCTCAGAGCCCCATCTCAAGTGGTTCTAAGTGGATCAGTAAGTCCCACGTTTCTAGGGAACATCACTTTCCAGTTGCTGTAGCTTTGAGAAATGTTTTCATACTGGAATCTTGGTGGTGTAAATGAGAAGTGGAGATGGCAACATGGCACCAGGATAAGTGGTCAGGTGATGAAGTTAAGAGAGAAAATAATTTCTCATCAGAGCTTGGCATGTGAGTCCAAATTTCCTTTGGTGCAGGATTGCGGAACGCTCGGGAGAAAGGGGGCTGGTAAGGACAGCCTTGTTGATGTGCCAATAGTCACCCTGCTGGTTGTAAATTCATGTAGTCGTTTGAATGGGTTGGTGAGCTATTTTATACAGTTAATGGTTACTTGGGAGGTTTTGATTCTGAGAACATTTCTGAAGGAAAAGAGAGAAACTACCTGAATTTTCCCTTCATTGCGTCTTCAAATTAGCTTCTCTATGACCTGCAGTCATTGGAGGTAGCGGTATAAATGTATTTGCCTTTTTTCTGTCATTTTACACTGACAGAAATTACTGAAATGATACATCAGGTGTTATTTTTAATGTTTTTATCAAGTTTGGTGACATCTATAATAGTTAATTTATATTTTCTAGCATCAGCAGGAGGAGAAGTTTCTGGAATATGTAGAAGGAAAATGTAGACCGTACTCCATTCTGCTGCCCTTTTGGTGGAATAGCAAGCTACAAAAATACTCAAAAGTTCATGATGAACAAGAATATATACTAATGTATATTAATACCTTGTGAGGATAAGTAATGCATGATGGACTATGCATTAACCTTCCTGACAAGCAACTCTAAACTTTAGCACCAGATAATCTGTTGACTGTCTGGTGCATTCATTAAGCAACTTCTATCCAAAGGATACAGTAGATTATACCATAAACTGAATTTTTTAAAATGCACTTTGTGTGCAATAAACAAATACCTGTGAATCATGGTTGAACCAAAAGCACGGTTTCTACTATCCTTGCTAATGTTAAGAAATAATACCATTGCATGGAAGTTGTTCTTATGGTACCATGATGTGATGAGCTACATGTGGAAGGCAGGTGTTTGAAAATGTTTTTGAAAGTTTCACAGCAATCAAATTGCACTTAATGAGTATGGAAAAGTGAAGTCCTAACCTAATGTACGTTTTCATATGGGCAAAATGACTTTGCCCTGGGGCACCACTGGTGCAGGTTCTCGTATTTGACTTACTGTGAAACTAGACTTAAAGCATGTTTTAAATTGCAAGGAGTGCTCAACAGGTGATGGCTCCATTTCTAGTTTTGTTCCCATCCTTTTAACTTGTCCTATTTTTATCTTGGTGCAAGATAGTAATTTGATCTTCTTTTGAACTTTGGTATTCAGCTCCCCAGCACAAATTGGAACTGTTTTATCTTCCTGTTTGGGGTACGGATACATAGGTGGTAAATGACTGGAAAACTGTAGCACGATGTATTACTGAACTCGACTTTCATAAACACTTTAAGATTTTTCCTCTGCTATCTGTGAAGGATGCTGTTGATTTTCTGTGTCTCTTTGGAGAAGCACAAGGATGTCTTGTTCTGTCAGCTGACAGAGATGACCATTTAACTGTCTTTGTGAAACCTCTTTGGCTTGTGCCTTATACAAAATACTAAAATATTAACATCTCACATCCATGCTAAAATACACATTAAAAATATGTTTTATACAGAATCACAGAATACTCTGAGCTGGAAGAGACCCCCAAGGACCCTTGAGTCCAAGACTGAAGTATAAGGCCTGTATAGGGAGTGAACCCAGGTTGCTGGGTTTATTAGCACCATGCTCCAACCAACTGAGCCAAGCTCAGGGTATACAAATCGTCTTCAAACATATTTGGCCTTGAGGGCTAAGATGAGAATTCCATGTTTTCTTTGCCGAAGTCGAAAAACATTAACACAAGCGAGTTCTGTTCTGTTCTCTGAGTTCTGCCATAGTAAACAAGAGATACACCAAGGAGCAGAAGATGAGATATTCTATGACAAAAATATTTTCAAGAGAAAAGGCTGAAGTTAGGGAAGATCTCATTAGAAATGTGATTTAAACGTAATTTGAAATATTTTGAAAAGCTACTGATTAAAGAATAAAAGAAGCATTAGAAAGACTATACAGTAATGCAGCCTTTTGTCATGGTGTTTGGGACCCATTTCACATACTTGTTCATTCTAATAAGCGGAAGTGTAAATGTTCCTGCCTGTGGCATGGATTAGTCTGTGGAGCTGAGGTTCCCAAGATCATGTATTAGATAAGTCAATTGTGGAACTTACCAGCCTTGGTGGGATGCCATCAGAGCAAAGATCCTGACTGCACTGGCACTCAGAAACATCTAAATTGGGGAGTTATCTCTGTAGTAAAGAATGCCTAGATTCTAGTCTGATAATAAAACCAGAGGGATTTAAGCCAAAGTATGAACCTTGTAGAGCAGTGTAGGGTGAAAGATATGAATATGGATCATTTCCCTATATGGAGTGGTTGCCAACAACTTTCAATCAAATACTTCAGAATAAAATTAATGTTGTGATTTTTTCTGTGAGTGCAAAATGCAGACTATCAGAAACTGGTTTGTAGTAGTACTCCTGAACAAACTAGAAACAAATGCTGGGATTAAATGTGGAATGTGAGTGAAGTTCAGCAGTAGTGCGAAAAACAAGTTCCAGTCTTAAAATGTGTAGCAGAAACTGCATGTGCAATATCTATTCATCAGGTGAAAGCTTGGCTCAAAAGGGTAGTGATAGGTGAGCCTTCAGAAACTCTGCAAGTAAGGAGAGCAACTAAAATTCCTTAACACTACTTATTTCTACAGTCAGAACTAGATTTTTCCCATGAGAAATATGTACAACAGAATTTGTCCAAAGAACTAAATTTGATAAGACAGTGAAGTAGTGCACAAAGCTAGTACTGTGCTGAAAGGAAAGCAAAAGATTGCAAGAGATACCCACTGCAAACCTCTTTACGCAGAAGTTTTGGAAGGTGGACAAAAAGGAATTGGTTTGTTAGACAGGGAAGTGTTTTATCTTTCTGTCTCCAAGTGGAATGGGGTAAAGTACACTATATCTACAGAAACTTAAAACTCAAATTCCAGACCTTCTAGCTGTAACAGTTACACTAATCACTTTCTGAGAGATTTTTGATGTAGATGTAGCAAAATAAATAAAAAAGGAATTAAGAACCCTGAGAATGGTGGTAATGCATTTTGGCAGCAGCATGGTAAAGCTGCAGCACAGGGAAATACTTCAAGTAATGTCCGAACCAGAAAGGCCACTTCATAGCAAGTATTTGGATTTGTTTGAGGAGTGTCTAATGTTTGGAGTCTCAGGCCTTGTTTGAGTGTTCCTGGCATACATCTGCCAGTTCCCTCTGTGTGTGTGTTTTGCTTCAAGGTAATACATTGGTAGAATTATTAACGTAGTTGCACGTAAATGGTTGTGGTCTGTGTGAAGTAGATCAGAATTAGCACAGTATGGCCAGGATTACATTATAGACAGTTAAGTTGTTCAGATGTGGATATATGCAGTTTTTGATGAATGGTGCATAACTGTAAGTAAAATCCTGTAGTGCTGGGGAGTCATAATTAATTACCTGTGAACTTTACCCTCCAGATCTTTACCTAATGCTATGGGATGCAAAGTTGGATGTACTAGGTGAAAGAAGTCTGTCTGTACACACTGCCTGTCCACAATAGAGAGGTGTATTATCAGTGCAATGTGTTGCTGCTTCTGTAAGCAACAGAAGATGTGGCCAAATACTGCTCTAGGATTATTATGCCCTCTCTGTGTACGTACAGCTGGGCCTTCGTAGTGTTGGCAAAGCCTCGTATATCACCAGTGTCACTGCCGCTTCTTAGAACGATTCCTGCGCACCAAGCGTGCTTCTGGCATTTAAACGCACCCACTTGGGTGAACAGGTTTTAATGCTGTGATAGACAAAGATAGCAGACTTGTCAGGGTCTAGGCAAAATGATTGTAGCCTCTGGATTAAAGTTAGTTGCTGTCTGGTCAGATCTGAGAAATGATTTCTGTAGAGGTGTAGCAGATAGCATTTTGTTAACGCTGCAGTTTGATTCGTTACTTGTAACATCTTGTGGTGTCATCCCAGATTTGATCTTCCCTTCCTTGAATTCCCTCAGAATTTGCACCATCGGAAATTTTCATTATTCTCTTGGTGAAGCTTCAGGCAATTGCTGTACTGTCACAACTACATATGGGAATAAGAGCAGGATCAATGGCCACAGTGAAGAGGAAACAGATTATAGTGTGTTTATCTGCTGCAGTGAATATTATGTAAGCCGGAGGATCCAGATCTTGAAAAGTGTGGTACAAGGAGTAGAGCCAGGATGCTGACAAAAAAAGGCAGTGGGATTAAAAAAGGTGTGGGAAATTAAACTAGTGTTAGACCAAGTGTATAAGCAGTATAAATAAAGAACTCTGCATCGAAGTGCTGAGCTATTTGAGATTGTGTTTGGTTCTTTGTTCCCAAGCTATGTAGATGCCAGCCGCACGACTCTGGCCCACCTGAAAGACAGAGAGAGACATCATTTAATTGGTGAGCAAAGACCTAAACTGAGAAGTATTGAATTGGTGAGTTCTATTTTGCTAGAGAGGGACCATTCCCTTTGGAGCTCTCCAGGACACAGAAAAGTCTGGAGTTTGGGGGCTGCCTTTTAGTATTTATTAAGTATTGGTGGCATATCCATTGGTTCCTACCATTTTACGCTCCAGTGTTCCTCCCTACTTATGTGCAGAGGAGAAGCCATTCTTTTCTGTTTGATCTGTGGTCCCACCACAGTGGTATCTGTAGTCTCTCTTCAGCTAGAATTACAACATCTTAGAAGAATTTGATTTTACTCAAATCTCTCTCATTGCTTCACCCACTTCCAGCAGAAGGAGGGGAACTGACAGCATTAAATTTCTGCAGCAGAGGAAAAAAGTATTTATTTGATTTTGGAGAAAAGGAACCCATGGGGAGGAATGCTCTTACAGAGTAGTCTTGTAGCCTTATCCTCAGAAAAGGGTTGGTTGCAAAAGCTTTTCCTGAGGAAGAGCGAGAAGTCCGTCCATTTTGTAAGCTTGCTTTCTGCAGTAGCAAGTGGCATTTAAAGGGAAGAAATGACTTTCCATTCTACAATTCTTAAGTGTACAAGTTCGTATTACCTATTGTCTTGATAAGAAGGCAGTAAATACTTGTTTAGGTTCATGAAAATAGGCTGTGACATTAAAGTTCTGAAATTTTATCCATGGGGGAAAAAAAGCAAATCCAAAACAAATGAAAAAAGATGGACACTTTTTTTTTCCCAAGAAAAATATTTGGTGGCAAGTAATATTGGGTAGTAAGTGCAACTGTAACTACACTAACTTTTTTCAAAGAGTTTTCAAAATGTGCTTTATCTTGTTATATCTACTGCAAGATTAATGAAGTCTTTACTTCAGGTGCTTTTACATTAAAAAACGTCCTTTGCATGAATGCTTTTTCTTTTTACTTTCCTAAGACTCGTGGTAAATTTTTAGAAAGGTTTGGTATATTTATTTTCAATTCTATCTCAGCTACTACAGTAAAGAGATAATGCTTTTGAATTTTCTGGATAGAAGTGGTTTGTGACAACTTTTGGCAAACTTGCAATGCAATTTTTAGTTGTGTTTTCTTCTAAAATAAAATTCTGTTTAGATCCTGTAGTAATTTTTCACTGGTTTAATACAGTGAAGAACAGTTCCAGTGTACTACACGACAGTAAATATTTATCAACTCCTATTTGATATTTTAGGGGTTTTAGACAAGATAATGTGAATAAGCATACTCAAGTTTTCAAATGTATTAGCAAAAATGTGTTGTAAACTTCTTAATCCCTTTAAGTATTTTCTCTCATTCTGATCTGAAAATAGGAATAACCTTTTGTCTTAAAATTGATGAGACAATAGAGAACACTTATCAGAAAGCAATCTTAACACAAAAAAGCAGCAGCCATCTATTAGCTTTTTAGTGCCAGCTGAAAGCCTGATTTGTAGGTAATAAAAATAGCTTTTGTGGATAAAGTTCTCTTACTCTGAATTTGTATTGAGGTGTGTCATCCTCCCCTTTTTCCCCCATCTCCCTGTGCCTTCCCTGAGTAATTCTCCAGAGTAAGAAAACCCTGAGACAAAAGTGATATTTAGTAGAGATGCTTGTTGGTGATTACTTACTCAGCTCACTCCCTTTGACAGAATTGGAAGGACTGGAGTACTGCATTATTTCTGACACACCAGAAAAGCATCTCTGAAATTACAGCAGATGTGGAAGAAATGACTAATAAATATCACATAAATGATAGTGGCCTGGACAGTGAAGGAGGAATCTGACATGCACAGTAACTGTATTTGGCTCATGACTCCTGTCAGATGATGAACTTTCAAGTAATTAATACATGATTTAAAATGTCTGCAAGATAGTTTGCCTTATATAGAACCTGTTCTTTTAGTATGAAGATTTGTACAAAGCCACTGCAAGAATTGTCCAGTTGTCATTGTCTGATTAAAAATTCTAGAGACTTTCATCTGATAAGAAATCTTCTTTTGCGTACTGAAAGCTATTTGTTCACAAGCCAGAATATCATGTTTATTCAGCAGACTCCTCGTTATAGTGTTTTTTTCCCCTTTGTTAGTGAAAATGGTACTTGTTTGGTCACCAGACATTCAATATGGGACGATACTGGCTTAAGCTCATTAGCTGCTACTAGCGTGTGGTGCTTTTGTCCCCTTCCTTTCCCTGCCCTCCCCCCACTTTCCTTTTCAATAGATACAGAGTCATCTAGAAAAACATAAGGGATTGCTTTTGCTTCTGTGTGATACGGTGGTCCAGCATGAGAGCACTTGAATTTAGCTACCAAATCTTATTGTATGCTCAGCTGCTTCAGGACCTTACTCTTACAACTTGAATCAACCAGATCTTGTCTGTGATCTATCTATCTTATTTCGTTCTTTCATGTCTTGTCTTCTAGATCTCCTTGAATTAATTCCAAAGTCACAGCAGCACTGCTTGGTTATCTGTTGATGGTTATTTTCTCCTTGCCCGTCCTTTTCTGCTCTGTTGTCCTCTTCTCAAAAAGGGCCTGGTCCTTTTTCTTCTTCCTCTTCCTTACCATGAAGTTTTGTATAGTAAAGGTGGTGCAAAATGTGCCTGGCTTCAATTTTGATCTTCTTTCTTGTAACCCTTTGTAATTCCCATGTGTAGATTTGCTAACTTTCATTTAACCAGACCCCACAATGTAGCTTATTTTTTGGAAGGAGGACTGAGATGTGTATCAACAATTTCCATCCCACTGGTTGTCCTAGAGATGGTGACTAACCTGTAAATTACTGTCTACGTGTCTCATCTCCCCAGTGGGATTATATTTTCTTATAGGTACTCACATCTGTTGTCATAGCCCATTATTCTGCCTCTTACTTTAAGCCTCTACTCATTTGGTTCCATTAAATCTTTGTACAAACGTGATGTATTTTCCATGTTTTGTAATCTGAATCTACTGGTTCTGATATCTTACAGTCTCAAATTACTGCCTTTGTCTTAATTTTCCCGTGTACTACTGTACTGGGTACATTAACTTCCTTTTTACCATTATTACTCCTGGATTTGTTGTCTCTAGGCTCCAATGATTTGAGGAGCCTTTTTCAATGCTTTCAGCTGTTTTTAGTGACCTGTATTAGCGAGAATTATTAACTGAACCTTCACTAGCTGAAGTTCTTGAAATCTGTGTATCTTTAGATGGCTTAGGCAAATCAAGGTGACTGCTAGAAGTTCAGGGTCTTTCACTGCATGGCCTTATTGGTCATTTTTTTTTTTGTGTGTGTGTGTGTGTGATATGGATCGTGTGTTGTTAGGTTTATTAGCTAGAACAAGAATAACTTGATTTCTTTAAGCCATAGCATTTCACATAGTTATCTACTGGTCATTGTTCAGACAAGGCCTTGACCAGTTTGATCTGGCTTAAGCAAGGAGTTGGAATAGATGATCTGAGGAAATCCCTTCCAGCCTAAGTTATTCTGTGACTATGGCGATTTTTATGTTTTGAGATTCTTAAGGTATCAGTTTTAATTCATCCAGTGTCCTGAGATTGACTGCACCAGTAACACAGTCTAACTGCATTATTTACTGCTTTTTTGGAGGTGTGCCTCAAGCTTGATGGCTTTGTAGCTTAAAGAAGTGTGTGATGAGAGTAAGAATTATTATTAAGCAGCACAAAACAAATTCTGGGTTACAAAATGCAGATGGCCCGATCCAGAAATCCCTACCCTGATAAGCAGTTAATGGAGCCATCCTGAAAACTGTTCCTCAACCGGGGTGAGCCGCGCCGAGCCCGGCACCCACTGGAGGGCGCTGCGGCCGCGCGAAGCCGCCCTGCTGCCTCAGACAGAGGGAATTCGGAATTTACATGCCCAGATCAAATCTCTGGTTTACTCCGGTAAGAATCCTTGGGAAGGAAGTACAGATTTAGCAACAGTTCGGTGTTTGGGTTGTTTTGTTCTTGGTTTTGGCGGTTTTTTAAAGGAATTTTGCATTCCGTAACATTTCCCAGCAGGTTTGCCTTTTGCCCAGAGATTTATAGAATTTGTCGTTAGTTGTTTCTTAAGAGAAATATGATTTCACTTAAATCTGCTGAATCACAGCTTGAAACACTGTCATATTACTTGGGTTGAGAGTTTCTCTCATGTCTGTGTTTTCAGAGAAGATGTGAAAGGACATGAATTCTCTTTTGGTTTAGTCATTTATTCTGTTCTGGTAGAGTTTTGAGTTGCCTTTTATCTCTGATTCGTCTTAAAAAGAGTTAATATAGTTGGCTGCTTTCTACTCATTTTATCAGAGATTTTATTGGTAATTCAGGCTTCATCTGACTGAAGAAAGATTAGAACCATTTCTCTTGCAGATTCACTTGGAGTTCAGGTACACTTGCTGTTCTTACCTTGTTTAATGCCAGATTTTCAGCCTGCTGTTTGTGCCTGGAGGTTTTCATCTCTCAAATGAGTCTGTATAGCTTGTGTGGAGAGATACCCTTTTATCTTGTAGATATTTTAGAGCAGCATGTTAGGGAGATGGGAGCATTTGCTAAGGAGTGATGGAGTTACAATTTTTTTTTCTTTCTGCATCTTTGTAAATGAAAAGGTTTCATGATTGTCACTTGCTTTGAATTCAGGCTTGACATCCTTAAGAAGCTTTGCCAGGCTACAGCAGTGCTCAGTTATGAACATGTTTACATTGCTAGTCCTGATGTAGAGGTATCAAAAATGCAAGTTGGAGGAATATGCCAGTTGTAAGCATTATAACCATGTGCATTAATAAACAAGGTGGTGAGATTCAGAAAGTGATTTCTTCCATAGGAACTGACAATTCGATAGTTATTCATCATGGGTTTTACTGCACTTTTTTGAAAGCACATGAGACTAGATTTGATGAAATTTTGATTCGATGTGACAATGCTTGGACTTAATCATATATGAAATTGGCTACCTTGGGCATGGATATGATGATGATTGTGCTGAGCTTTCATAATATTTCTGATGGTGTATTTTTCTATATCATGTATATACTGGACCTGGTAATATGATGAATCTATGCATGTGAGTTTAAGAATGGAAATCATCATCTTGCCTGGTTTAGGAGCACAAAGGAGTCATTCTGCCAGACTGATTTGCTGAAATAGGCAGGGTTAGCTTTTAGAACCCTTGGAGATCCTGTCTAGGGCAGCAAATAGAGCAGTTTTAGCTTGCTGCATGTTTGCAAATTCCTGTATGAAAAGTGGGTGTTAGATGATATTGTTGTAATGAAAAACCTGAAATTCCAGCAGTTGCTTTGATCATTTAAATTTTGGCCCATATGGCCACTGGCCTGAAGGATTAGCTGTTTCCCAGTGGACTGGTGTTCTGGCCCAAAAGGCTCACCCTTTATTCGTTCTTACAGCCAGAATGCTTTGAGATATGTCTGGAGACTGAGCTGTAGTGCTTTTGCAGGAGGTGTGTTTTGATGGAAGATTGAAGGTCTGTTTGTAGAGTGAGGAAGGGAAGCTTGTGATGCTGCTGTCCATGGTGTAGGTGCTACAGGAACACAGCCTATGGGGTTTCTGTGCTGGCACAACCTCTTGGAAATAGACTCATCTGGTTTATGTTGTTACTAATGATATTATCTTAGGTCTAACTCTTACTTGTTTTAAATAGTGCTGTACATTGGTGTAATTATTGTGGGCAAGACTCATGCTGTAGATGGTTAACAGATGGTTAAAATGAAAGCTGTGATTTTGCTTTCTGCTTTTGATTTAATAAAATTGATGATTCATAGATCTGTTTTTCTTGGACTTTTTTTGTAATGCATATTAACAGATATTGAGGCATTTTGGTTGTGAAAATTGTAAACAAAGCTTTTTTTAGTAAAACTTGAATGAACTACATTGAGTTTTATATTAGTGCTGACGTCTATCTGAATACTTAATAGCTTTTGATATTTCTTACTAAAAATATTTTCTGTCTTTTTGTCTTAATATAGCAGTGTAAGACTGGAAACATCTGGGCTGAATGGACTTTAGCATCAAAAGAAGTTCTCAACTACTAACTCAAAAAATTAACTACATCAAAATGAAGCAGGTACCAGAGATCCTTGGAAATAGCAATGGGAAACCTCAGAATTGTGAAGTGAATCGTGAATGTTCCGTCTACTTGGGCAAAGCACAACTTTCTGCCACTCTACAGGAAGGTGTCATGCAAAAATATAATGGCCATGAGACTCTTCCATTTATTCCAGCTGATAAATTGAAAGATCTGACCTCTCGGGTGTTCAATGGTGAGTCCGGGGCCCAAGATGCCAAGCTGCGCTTTGAACCCCAGGAAATAAAGGGAGTTGGAACACCCCCCAACACTACTCCTATCAAGAATGGCTCTCCAGAAATAAAGCTGAAAATCACTAAAACCTACATGAATGGGAAGCCTCTTTTTGAATCCTCCATTTGTGGGGACAATGGTGCAGATGTGTCTCAGTCGGAGGAAAATGAACAAAAGCCAGCAAACAAGGAGAGGAGAAGCAGAAAAAGAAGCATAAAATATGACTCCTTACTTGAGCAGGGTCTTGTTGAAACAGCGTTAGTATCAAAGACTTCAAGCACCACTGAAAAGAAGGTAGTACTTTTTTAATGTATTCTGTCTTTTGTTAAGTTTGTTAATCATTACTGGAATGTCAGTGTTCGTATGCTCATCTTGAGGCATTTAGTAGGTGCTTCCCACAAATGGGGAGTCATTTTCTATGACTCTCTTTGTCTCAATAAAGGACAGAATGCACTCTAGTTCTGGTCCCTGTTTCTTCCCTAGGATAGGAATAAATTCTGTTTCTGTATCAGTAAAATAAGTCTCCAGAGCAAATCAGGACATGTGGAACTATGTGATGTATGAAACAGAAACTTACTCTAGACATGTAGCCATATTCCTGGTTCTGAATTAAAGAACAGTGTACTCAGCAGTCAGCTGGCTGATCAGCTGGGCTCCTTGCCATCAGATTTTGGCAATTGGAATGTAGTCCCTCTGTATATTTGTCATCTGAAAAGAGCTAGTTTTGCTTGCTATAACCTAGTAACTTGTATTTGTTGAAAATATCTAGATCTTGTATTTGGTGTCATTAATTTTGTCGTCAAGCTCATCTGTTTTTTGCTTCTTTTAAACATGGGCAGAAATGGATATTTTGCTTTTTTTTATTCGCCTCACCAAGTTGTAAATAAGAATGCTGCTGGGAACCCTTTTTCCTCTTTATTTAGCTTTTGTTGCTAGTCTCCATTTAAAGGAATGTGGTTTGCAATAATTTAATCTCAGAGGAAAAACCCTGCATAGCAGGGATACTTCTACGTATATTAAGTTTCTCAGTGAATAATTCAGAATGGTGGTGTATAAAAACGGTAAATGTTAATGAATGCTTTGGCTTGTTAAAAGGTCCTGAGTTTGCACACCTTGAACACAGAATATATATTACAGTTTTCTGTCAGCTGCAGGTAATCATGGAATCGGAGGTTGAAAAATACCTCTAAGATCATTGAGTCCTACTATTAACACAGCCCTGTTGATTCTTACTTTCTCCCGAGGTCACACATATAGAGAAGAAACGCAGCTGCTCTATTGTTGATTTTATTTACCCTTCTTTTCAATAAAACTAAATGATGAAGGAGTTCACAGAACTGTGTAAATATGTTTCTAGGTATCAGAAATATTTATCATTTGTTTATGGTTTGAATGTATAATTCATCTTAAAATTATCAATACTGATGTTTCCAGGAGCATTGTTAAAGAGTTTGTTTTCCTTAATTTTGTTAAGGAGAACGTTTTAACACTGACTGGTTCAGACTTTTCTGAATCATTGCTCAGAGGTAAAAGGTATGGGTACAGTCAATAGTTCAAGTAGTTCTTTGTCCAGCTCATTGTTAATGAGGATAAATTGGACTAAAAGGTGGTATGTTTAATAGCATTGACAGCTGGAGCATATGTGTGGATTTGTTAGTTAGTTTGTTCAGAAAGAGGAGGTGATATTTAATATGTCCGCCTATGCAGTTTATTTTGAAGCCTTTTACATTGGTTGTCCATGAAGAGTGGCCTTTAATTTTTCCTGGTGTGCAGTTCATTTAAAATGAAAAGGAACGTTTGTCTGGCTTCTTTGAGTTGTCTTTTGGGCAGAAGTCCATAGGAGAAAACCACAACAATGCTGTTTCCCGAAGTGGTTGGGACTCAGTGGCTGGTGAGTGATAGGGTTATTTGCTCCTGTGCCAAACCCCTGAGCTACAAAACTGCTGAATCAGGGCAACCACTTGCTTGATCTCAGACCTTGCAATATTGCAACCCTGTTCTTTTCAGAGCATTTGAAACAGGGGGTCACGCTTCTGGCTTCTTTATTCGCCATCATAGTGCACTTTAAAGCACAAAGGTCGAAAGGAAAAGCATTTAAAGGTTGCAAGATGTTATTTTGTGATATAACTCCTTGGTTGTAAAAAACCTAGGGCTTTTCTTTCTCTCATAGGGAGGGTTTTCAACTGTGCAGGTTTAAAATAAGGAAAAACAAATATGAGGGAACACGTGAAGGAGATTTTTCAAATGTTTGTCCACATGTACTTGTCAGGCTTGTGACATACATGCGTTTTCTGTGATGATAACTGTAATATCTTAGTATCAGTGTTCTTTGGTTTCAGGCTCTAGCTGTTATTTCATGGCCAGCATCCAAAGCCTTAATGTTAGTGCACCATACTGTGGTTTTACATAACTGATTGTGGCTGCAAAGTGGAAATTAGGTAAATATCCTTGGAGTAAAAACTGATTAATTTTGCGCTCAGATACCTGTTTATTGTAGGATACGTGTTAATGTAGAACCTGTTTGTCTGGTTTCATTTTTCGGCTGGTTTCTCTCTCAATTTCTTGTTCAACCTCTTACTCTTTTGATTTAGCAAAAATCACCATGGTTCAAATACTGCCTTTTGTGTAGAGTAATTATATCTGTGTCTGATGGACACAGCAGATTACAATTGCACTGAGGTGAGAGGCATATCATGTAACAAATGTTCCAGTGCTCTGCTGTTGGGTGTTCTTGTTGTTTGGGCATTTTTTGTTAACAGAAATGAAGGCTATTTAAAACTTTATCTGCAAGTTAGTTTTCAGCTGGGAATAAATGTGATCTGCCCAGCTCTGACATGAGTTAGATTTCTGTTGGTAACCACCAGCTTTTCCAGGTGTCTGAGAAACAGCTGCAATGCTTTCATTTTCCCAGGGTAAAGGAGATTAAATGGGACAACCTGTGGCTCTTTCCTCCTCCCCTCCTGCTTTTTACCCTTCTCCACCTGAGGAGTTCACTTTAAAATTAGGCCTCTCATGATAAGGCTTGGTTTAGCAACTTTACTGGCAAAGCACTGCACCCCTGAATGTCCTTTGTCATGGGTGGTGGGTATCCCGTGTTAGAGGTTTGAATCGACGCCCGACCCGTGGGCTCTGGTAGCTGCTCATGTACCAGGGTGCTCTGGGACTGGATTTTGTCCTGACTGCTTTTCGAGTCACTGTTTTCACTACCAGTGAGGAATGAGATTTTCTTACTCATTGCTTGTGTTAGAAGTGAAGCAATCCTGTTTGGAGGAGAAAGGCAGAGGTTTATTTCATATATTATTATGAAGTAATCCAAGTCCCATCCCTAGAGAATCCAGAGTTTCTGTACAGGAAACAGAGAGAGTACATACATGTGCAGCTCTCATGCTGTGGGTCCCAGGGTAGGTCTGTGCTCTCTGACCTTGGGAGCAGCCCAGTATGTGATCCTGGCACATCTGAGCTCGTTCTGCAGAATCTGGGATGGGCCTACAAGTGGCAGTTTGCCCTTTTGGCTGGGTTTCCTGGCCTGGCTTCCCAGCACGGGTGCAGTAGCTCACAATAGCAGCAGCGCTGTGTCCAGAACAAACCTGGAAGTCCACACACCACTCTACTTGCTAGTTTAAGGTTTCCAGCTGTGTAATATATGTACATGATCCAAAAACGATACCTTCCACATAGCTTCCTGTCCACTTTTCTTGTAGTTCTCTTCTAATATTATACCAGAAACTTGGCAGATTTTTACTCTCTCTCTCTGCAGGATATGGCCTGTAATGAGCTTGCAATAGCTACATGGGGGGCAGTTCCAAATTGCTGGAGAAATTCCATTAGTCCTTGTCATATGTTTATGTTGCCATTTCATCTTCACAGAGAAAAACTCTTCTGGCCAGCTCCATTATATCCAATGTCTACATACAGACAAAGATTTAAAAACCCAGTAAGGGTAGAATGATGCCTTAGGTTGTAGCTTTTATATTTTTAAATCCTGTACTGCATAGTGTGTAACTCTGAAGTTTCTTGTAGCCTGTTAGTTGCTGCTCTCTTATGCCAGATAGACATAACAAAGCCTCTCTGAGCTTGTTGTTCAAGGACATTTAGGCTGTCCTAGGCCCAAAAGGTGTAAACTAGGGCCTCTAGAGAGGTGGAGAAATTGCAGAAATTACATCATTAGCTAAAATTTTAATTGGTGAATTTATGCTGTTATGCAAATGAACCAAACCTATAAAAGTGTGAAGAACTTGTGACTCATCGTCCATCTTGGGGTCCATCTTTGATGTAGCCTCTGGCTCCCCAGGGTGTACCTTAGAAGGCCTTTCAAATAAATATCCACCTTTATTCCCTTACTCCTGTCTAGTCTCTGTTTCTAGGTAGCCCCTCAAGGGATCAAGAACAGAAGCAGTCTGAGGATGATCTTCTAATTTGTATGTGTCTGTGGTAACTAAATACAGGAAGCTGGGGACACTGAAGGTGATGATATTGCTCTGATGTTTGCATCTAATCAGTAGAGGCCAACACAAAGCAACAAGTTCTCTTTGTAAGATTGGAGAACAGAGTTTATCAAGTGTTTTATTAACCCATTGCAGATGGTACAGCCAGATCCAGAGATTGCTTGTTTTGTCTTAATTTCAAAAATAAAAACAAGTAAAATAAATATGCATTTTCAGGGGAAGGACTTGATTGTTTCTTACCATCACTTGTTAGGAATTCTTGGTAAAGTACAGTTACTGTATGTGTCACAAAATGTGCAGCTAAGCTACCACAGGAGTCCGGATCTGTAGTTGTAGGGTAAAATGAACTCAATTATGTTTTCCTTTTTAATATACTGTTCTTGAGGTATCAGATCCTGTCTTCAGGCAAGTAATAACACAGGCTGTCTAGCTGATGTCACCAGGATCCCAAAGGAGAAGGAGTAATCCTAAAAATCTCTTCTGGCCGATCCCTTCGGGAACAAGAGAAATAACTTCTTACCCTTTTTGGAAGTTTCTGGACTACTGTTTTGCATTAGTCCTTAGTAAAGGCCTGAGTTTACCTAAGCCTTGAGAACTTGTTATTGTTATTGATAAGCAGCTCGTGATGTGCAGCAGTAATTGTTACTTCAGAACTTTAAATTGGTTTGTCTTAATGCCTCATTGGAAAACTGTCTTAAAGAACTACTTGTTCTTTAAGAAGCACCAAAAAGCATACAGCAATATACTGGTTTGAGGGGAGATTAGAAGCTGTGAGTATTCTCAGAGTGGCTACAAAATTAATTGCAGAAAGCCTGAGTATTTGTTCAGGCTTTCCATACCAGACTTCCTGTTCTTGTATGTAAAAGTGGCTGAATTAAGTACACTTTCTACGTAAAACTGTTGTCTCAATATGTATTATTTAAATACATTTTTTGCCCTCTCCATAAACACATTGGTGGGAGAATCCAAATCAAGTATGAAATAATATCTTGAAGTGTTGACAAAAATATTATTTAAGAATAGCACTACCAAGCTGGATCAAGGAGCCATTTAATTCAGCACCTCACCTCGGGGTGAGGTTCAGTGGAGGAGGCATAATGGAGAGTACAGACATGGCAAATCATGGAGTGATGCTCTTTTTGAATATATTCAGCCTCTAGCAGTTTGTGACTCAGAGGTTTCTGGAGCTGGTGACTTTGTATTTAATGGCTATAGATGGCTAAATTCGTGGTTCTTTTTTCGGGGTTCTTTTTGAGCTAGTGTGAGCTTTTTGCATCCATGACATTAAGTAACAGGGCAGTAGAGCAGCTCTTTTCCCTTTTCAATTTGCTGCCTACTCATTTTGCTGGATTCTCTCATAATAATAGAAATGGGGATCATGGACTTCTGTTACTGATTGTTGTATGGACTTCTCACAAACCTGATCTATTTTTAATTTCAGCTTGACCAGTTCTAGTGTTGTTCTACATATTCTAGAAGCCATTCCAGAAGGCTACTTCATGTTACCATCCTCTTTCTGAACCGTGATGCCCTTTGGGTTCTGCTGTCTCTTTTTTTTTTTGAGAATAAGGAACCAGAACAGTAGAGGACCCTGAAAATACATATGTTTTGTGAATGCATACAGTGGCATGTTAATGATTTCTATATTGTTCTAAATTTCATTATTTTTCATTATAACTAATACTTAGCATATGATTGATTCCTGGCTTCCTCTGAATGCTGAGCCAGGTTTCTGTAGAAGAGAGCTGACCAGATGTAGCTAAGTCAAATTCGAAGAATGTCAGCATCTCCTGCACTGTTTCATATTTATCAATTGTTTGTGCATTCCAGAGCTTTTTGTATTTTATTTTGGTTTTTTGGGCACTGTGGTGGACATGACAGATGAAGTAAAGTGGTGAGCAAGTCATCTTTGGAAGAGCTAACTTCCCTTTACATGTCAGCAGCAGATTGTGTTGAGAGATTAATGGCAGTTTCTGGTTTTATAAGATGACCACATTTATTCTCAGTCCTTGCACAGGTAATTTCATGATTTAAATTATTTAAACTCCCAGCTTTTCCTCTTCCTCCTCCTATGTTGGCCACTACAGGTTGGTTTGGCAAGGAATTTGCTGCTTGTTTTCACTGAGGTTTTTTGTCCAAGATATGGCAAAGCCTTTCTGTTGCTCTGCTCAGTGTTCTGCTTAACCAAAATAATGCATGTCTAAGTCTAGCTTGTAGCAAACAGTTAGATCTACAGTTCAGGGTTGTGTTAGTTGCGTGGATTTACAGGCAGATATTTTGGAAACATTAATGATCTGTACCAGATGTAATTTCTGGCCCTTATAGCCCCCTTTTGTCAAGAAAGAAAGATATTCTGTAGTAACTCTTCGGCAAAGTAGCAAAAGCAAAATATTTTGATCAATCTGGGAGGAGTGGTTTCAGCCTCCTTTACAAGTTTCATTGTTCTAGGGTGAATTTCATGTAGGGCAGATGAACTTTAGGACCTCCAAAAGAGGTCTTTGTTCAGAGACACAAATTTTACATTTGTCTATTCCCATCTTTCATTATCTTTCTATTATAAATAAATAGGTCCAACTGGGCTAATGTTTCTATTTTTGCTTTTTGTGAATACCTGAAGAACCTACAGGAGTTGTGCTTCTGTGCATTATAGAATGGCAGTAGCTAAAACTGTAAGTTGTCAATAATAAGGAAATTAATTCCCTTCTCAGAAGGACCACTTATAAAAATTACTATTTTGGAAGCTCACTGGAAGAGGGAAAACTGAATCTTGCTTATATCTTTGTAAAACAAGCCCTGCTGTGCTTGTGTGAGGAAGGGAAGTGAATCTGTGACCTCATAGCAGCAACTAATGCTAGAAAAGCTGGGGTTTGTTTCTTTTTTGCTGTTTTGTTTGTTTGGTAAATAAATGTCCATGTGAGTGTATGTTGTGGATGCTTGTGATGAAGTGAAACAGTTTGGGATCTTAGTTCTGGTGGAATTGACAACTCTTCAGTCATGGGTGTCATGATTTTGTACTGCAAAGACTGCCCTATTTTTATATTCACATGAGGTTGGCATTTCCCAGGTTTTCTGTGCATTTTTATTGCTGAAAATAAGTGATGTTTCAGGAATAAGCTTCAGCATTGCCAAGTCAAGGTAACGTCTGTCTGTTCAGGATTTTGTTGGTTGCCTTTCCCCCCACCTGTCTTAGGCTTATTAACGACTGATTTGGTATTTCATCTGTAGAAAGGAGGACCTAGTAGGTATATGTAACAGCACAACCTGTGAAACCTCTCGTGCCTGCCTTTAGGTGTGGGAATTCATTTTAGAGGTCTCATCTCTAAAGCAAAGTAGTACTTGGACTATGTCAAAATATTAGTTAACTAACAGAGCCCCTTCGTGCCAAATCAGCGTTTGTTCTGTTTAAGCTTAGTCAGCTGCTTTCAGAAGTGTTCTTGTTATTAAAAAAAAAAAAAAGGTAGAGATAAGTCTCTGCCTTCACCAGAAAATAGTGTCCTGTAAATCTAGTGACCTTTTAGCAGTGCTCTCTGGATTTGGGTTTTTCTGTTTATTAACAATATTGGGATTCAGAACATGTACCCATGCTGTCCTGGATGTTTGTGAGCTGCCAAGAGGAGGATACCTGTTCGGAAAGTGTCTTGGGAAAACTCTGTAAGGGTGTAGAAGACTGCTAAAGATAAGGTCCTGATACAGATTCTGATCTTGAAGAATGTGAAGCCGTGGTACATGCAGATAACAAGCTACATATGGATATGGCATTTTGAAAATCTGTAGGTATGCTGAGATGATTTAGCTCTCATTCTGTTATCCTGTGTGAAGTTCATATGGAAATTGTTCAGAAATAATCATTTCTCATGCCAGAGTTCCTCATGGATCTACATTTATGTTTTTACAGACTTCTGTAGCATCTTGCATCCACACTGTCTTATATACCCAGATACCACATCAAAAGTTTAAACCTTTGAGGGTGGGTGAAGGTTAGAGACACAGGATGTAGGCAGAAATCTTTTTCTAATACTCAGTATAAAAGGTGGGCTTATTAATTCTGATCAAACATTATCTAGTTTAAATTTCTGGAACATAGAACCTTTCATTAGTAAGCCAGTAACTTAAAATTTAAGAGGTCATCTAAATGTAAATGCAGAATTTCAGTAAAACAGCTGAAAGAAGCTAATCTCCACATTTTTAAAAAAGACCGAGGATTGGGAAGTGTTCCAGAACTCATATTTTACTGAATCTGTGAGTGATTGAATCTGTTTCTCTTCAACTCTTTACTCCGAAAGAAGAGTTGTGTCCTAGTTACTAAAATATCATGTTAAGTTGATATCTGAAATACTTGATTATATAGTGTTTGGGTAAAGGAAGACTGCTGATTTGAAAGACAGATTTGCTTTTAAATGAAATTTTCTCATCTGCTAGAGACTTGCTAATGAGGGAACCAAAGCCAGAAAAAAAAGAATTTAAATGGAACCAGGAGTTTACTGCTTGATTTGAAAGACAAATTTGAACTTCTGTCTTGTTTTAAAATCCATAACCTACGTTATGAATCCCTGTCTAAACTTAAATGAATTTTATTGTCTTCTGTTTGCTTTCCCTCCTGGAGAGGAGGATCCTGCATGGTGATACTCAACCTGCTGTCCACAAACTGCTTTAGATGAGTTTGTGGGACAAAACGGAGGAAACAAACTTCTTGTCATAAAACTTAATATGTGGTTTCAAACAGCCTCATCCAGCGCAGAAGAGTTTTCAGATCTGCAGTGATTTTCTTCAGCATTTTTGGACCTTATTTTATAGCTTTACCATCTAAGCACATTGAGGAAAAAAAAAATAATCCTGGTTGTGGCAGGAAGATGAAAATATATTGTCTTCTGCAAATATAATTTTTCATCCTGCCAGGTTTGACCCCCCTTTTAGTGATAGAAGAAATGAAGTAAGTGGTTAGTAATAGAAGAAAATGAAAGATAACTTGGTGAAATACATTTAATGTAACTGCTCTTAAAATTGAATTTGGAAGATTTTAGTTAAATCTCTAGTTTATTTTAAAACAATTAGAAATCTGAAAAACGTAACCAATTTAAAATAGAGTTTGTTTGCTTTTCTGTTTTGATGTAGGCATTTCATGTCCTCTTCCCCCTCAGAAGTCTTTACCTCACTGTATATTTTATGAGGTTGTTGTGGATTTAATTGTGCAGATATGGATGCAATGGCCTTTTGGGAGCTGCAGTCTTTTGAATGCTGTGTTGAAGTGTCCTCTTCTGTTTTACTGAAGATGGAACATAAAACTTTGCCAGTTCGCGGCTTCTCTCTTTATATTTCCTCATCCTTCTCCATTTTGTAGTAATAATTCCACATTTTCCCTTAATCTTGTGAGGTTCTGGTTTACTCTTTACTCTTCTGCCTGAAACATTCTCTCTGTAGGCAGTGGTTTGCCAAGTATGTAATTGCACAGCATTCTTCCATTATGTAGTGAACAGTATATAAAAAGTGAAAAACATTTCGTTTTATTCTTAATGTATTCAGTTACTTGTCATTTGCTATCTAAATATACTCCTCCACATCTCAGAAGGTGGGAGCTATTTGGATAAACACAGGGCCTCTCAGACCCTTTGGGGATAAACAGATTTACTACAATGTGTGAATTATAATCTTAAAAAAGAAAATTAAAAACCACTTAGGCAGTTAGGGTTGTGAGGATACTGTATTTTTATAGACAGAATCACTTAGAATGAGCACTGGCCATTTCTTAACAGACTTAAGTTGCCACACCTTTTATTTGAAGCAATAATACATATTGAGGAGTTTGCATTGCTTTTGATCAGCTGTAGTTGTAGTTTGGGGGTTCGAAGTGATTTGAGTTAATGAGATTTTTGTCGGTCAGTCACAGAGTGAGAAGCAGCCATTTCTGTGTCTGGAATGACGGGGCGTTGCTCTTTGGGACAGTAGCCACATCCCTGGGTTCCTTTGGCTGAAGACTGAATGTTGATTTATCTTTTGTCATATGAAATTCCTGAGTTTTTCACTAAACAAGAGCTTTTCTAAGAATGTAATTGTTATGGCAGTTTTTTGAGGAAGGAAGGCACAGGATTGTTGTCCTGTTACTTTGGTTTTTCGTTTTTTGGGTAATAGTGTCCTTAGTTATTGGGGAATTCAAGTGGAAAAATATTACAAAAATTATCTGTTCTGTTCTGTTGCTCCCTTTTTCTCCATATAAACCAACCACCTCTCCTGAACCTCTGAAAGGAATGAAGTTTTTTCTGCAACCATTTCCTTAGTTCTCTGTCTGTGCTGTTAGACAAGACAAGACAAAACGTTTTCACTTTTATTTTCATTACACAAGTCCATGAGAGACAGTAGGAGTTTTAGTTGACAAAGCACAGCACAAGTAGATAGCAGGAACAGAAAAATAATGTGGGTTTGGTCAGCAGGCAATCTTAGCCTTTTCCATAGGAAAGAAACAGGTTTGACTAAGTTTACGTGTTCTAACCTCAATTCAAAATACATTTTAATTGCATGTATCCTGTTTAGGGGCCTTGATTATTTTGATTTCGTTTCTTTGTGATGTGAGTAGCTTGGTTTTTATCCTGGCCTGTAGCTGGACCTCCACCAGTCTGTGTTTGTAGCAGGGCCTTCTGTGAAGGCCTTACAGTGAAAGTGAAAGTTCTTTGGGATGGAGTGAAACTGAATTGAAAATGAAAACAGAAGGGAAATACCAGATATCTGCAGCCTAAGCTGTTCAATATGTACTTTCTAGTTATGATACACAGAAAAGAGTATTTACTGTCCTCACTTGTCTTAATAGTTCATACTTTTTTGTCCAATATTAAATTCTTGTGATGTATTCTTCACCAATTCTCAACATTGTTCTTTGTCTAATTCCTTTGTGACAATTAACAGAGGAAGGTTTTTTAATGATTTCTATAGCTTTTCAAGTTTGTATAGTGAAGTAGTAGCTCTTTGATGCTCAAGGTAATTTGCAATAATTTTGAAGGCTTATAATTGCTTGCGTATGTGTGCACACGAGCGTATACACACAAAATAGCTGAAATACAGACAAAACACCACTGAGTACCTTTAAAAAGGATAAAATAATCTCAATCTGACACCACCTAATAAGCCTTCTAGGTGTTAAGAAAATATTACCTTTGTCCCTTGTTTACTAAACACTCATCATGGTGTTTTCATAGCAGAGTCTACAAACAAACCTAAAGCCCTCAGTACAGTAAAGATGCTGTCCTTAAATGAGTTGGTTTTGGTCATTTTAAGATACTTTTAAGCTTTGAAATTACCTATTATTCATGGTGTTTTCTTATCTCATCATATTCGTTAGGCAGATCAGAACTAAATGGAAGTTGATTGGATTCTTTTGAGCAAGTTTAGCCAAAGTTAATTAAATACTAGTGTTTTCTATGGCCAAGGCACTTCTTTGGGCTGGTAGAATGCTGACAGCAGTGTTATAAATTCTTGTCAATCCGCCTGTCAGTCATTGCTTGTGAAAGTGCTGAGGGAAATGACAAACAAATCTGTCATATGTTAAGGAAAGAGGAAAGGCATGTTAAATTTTATTTTATTTTTCAGTCCTTCTCAGCCTATTGCAGCTGCTGGCCCAGATGAGTTTTTGAGGATGCTGGTTCTCTTCAAGGAATAATTTCTCAAAGGAAAACTCAGATGCTGTAAAGGAATTACTCAATTTTCACACTCCACATCCTCCTGGACAAAGTAAACTTAAAATCCATCTAGCTGCCTTTCCAAGCAAGTGTTTCATTACTCCAGAAAGTCAGGAGTTTCTGTGTCTGCCATACAGAGTAGTTCAAAGCCTGTGGAATGGCCTGTGTATTCAGTGTTAGGACTGGTCTGTGTGGGTGTCATCACCTCCTCACCTCAGCCTTGCCCATGTATGTAAATTCTCTGCAGTCTTGTGTTTTGAAAAGGGAACAAAATCCTCAAATTCCTTAAAGTAGAAGAGTAATCTGATCCCAAGCTGTTTCCTTCTTATGTTTAGCGTAACTGGTTTAAAGTTTGGGGCTAAGGTGATGGCTAGGGTAACTGAGGTGGGAGTTCCCTCAGGCTGCAGAGCTTGCATGTAATTAAGGAAGGAAAGGTGGAGGAAATTCTGCAATTAAATGGTTTTAATTCTGGCAAAACTGCAGTAAAAGGTAATGGAATGGGGCATATGCAGGGTAGTCCAGACTTACTTAGCTATGACCGAACCAGAGAGTGTTCTGTGCTCCTGTGCAGCACAGGAAGCCTGTTGACATTAATGGGTAGGAGATCTAGTGAGATCCTACTAATTACAAGTGAGAAAAATTTCAAGAAATAAAAAGTCATGAAAAAACCACAAGGTGGCAAAATTTGAGGGAAGGTATTTTAAAATAGTTTGATTTTGTGTGATCTTCCCTTGCTTTACAGTTGGGCTCTAAACCAGGAGTCTTCCATGTTAATTTGTTTGCTTCGGTATCATCACAGGAAGAATTGGTCAGGTCATGCAGGAGGAGGTGTTCCCTGCCTTCTGGTGCATTCACACAGCCCACCAGGACTGTGCTTCCAGTCCTGCCTCTCCATCTTCCATGGGCGCAGTCAGATGCCCTGTGCTGTCTGACCACATATTGTTAGGAGTTCAGACTTCCCTAAACAACAATTTCTATTTTCTTCCAGAGGAAAAAGAAACTGCAAGCCAAATTACTTTTTTTGTATACCACTTTGTAACTTGACCATGATCTCCTATTCTTTAAAAATGCAGAGGATACAAGTGTCTCATAAAGAAACTCCAGCTGTCATTGTATGAGAAGATAGATGCCATCAGGGGACTGGGTGGCAAATTTGGTTTGAAATTATTTCTTTCTTCCCTTCCATTAATAATTAAAAAAACCCTACCTGGATACTGAAGTAAAATCTGTACATATGACTGCATTTGGTTTGCAAAAATGTTTCTGAGAGGAAATATTGAAGAAATTCTTGATCTCTTAGAGCTGCATGTCCAAAGTACATGCCAGGAATTGCACCTCATTGTTTACTGTTGAGGTACCTATTGAGTACATCAGAGCAACTCCCAGAATGAGAAAATCAAACTAAACCAGAATGGTGTGGGAAAGTAAGATGGAAGTGAGCAAGTTCATGGTGATACTTTCTATATGGTTTTAAAGAACCTCATATGAGAGCTCTTAAAAAGTCATGGATATAGAATTCTGTGCTGTATTTTGCCATTCTTTTAAAGTATGAACGTTTTATCAATAGAAGAAAACGTAAATACACCTAGTCTGGCATAGATAAACCTTGCAGGTTTTGTCAGAGCCTATCATTTTCAAGTTTTTTATCATGATCTAGTACAGTAAAAGAATTCTGAGCATTTTTTAAATTTTGTGAAGCACTTGTAGACACATTGGAATTCCTGTACTGCCACCCCTTTTAGATTATGCTACAATAAGAAGCACTGCTAGAGCCTTTTCATTATTTCAGCCAGCTCCCTCTCAGACTGGAGTCATAAATCTTTGTAGCTTAGTTGCACTTTCTGAAGAATATAGGGAGTCATAAATTAGAAATGAGTTTCAGAATCCTGAGGAACTTTCGCATTTCTGAAAAGTGGACTCATTGAAAAAAATTTAATTTTACCTCTTCAGTTGAAATGCTGAAGTTGGTTTGTGTGTGTAAGGATTTATGTCTTTCCAGACCTGCCCCTGACATATGGACCTCTTAATTTTTAGCTTTTAAGCATAACTCTTCACATCATGTTTAACTGCTATAAGGAGCATTTGATTTTTCACATCTGCTTGGAATCTTTTAGGTCTGTTGAGAGTGCTGGACTTGAGGCAAGCTCACAGGAGGGATTTTCTGACAGTCGTAGAGAATCCTCAGAGAGCCAAAAACCTTGAGACATGGGAACATAGCTCTAGCTAGAGTCACATGAACCAAGTCTGAATTAATCAGAAAAGCTGAATCACTGGATGAGTAATTGTCCCTAGCAATCAAATGACATGGCTTCATGTATGTTTACCAAGCAGAGCTTTTAAAGCTTTGAGGAAAGGATTTCTGAGTACCTTGAGTTTTAGGGGTTTTGACTGGATGTACCTCTATGTTCAAGTTGCAGATAAATCTCTCTGCAGTTGCATCATGTCAAAGATTTTAGTTTGTGTTTGGAAAATAATGTTTAATTACTTATGGTACTACTTTCTGGATTTGAAAATCTGTACAAAGTGAAGTGATCTACTCTGATTCAGCATAATGCTTCAAGTACTTGTTTCTAAATTCTAGATTTCTGCTTTCTTAACGGTCTTCTTTCTTTCCTCTTGCCACTTTTAATTAATTTTAAAACATAATTTTGCTCCAGCGCTATCATTAGATCCAGTGAAAACCTGAAGCTCCAGTCTGCCTTCTGAATAATGAGCTGGTTCTACACAAGATGAATGATACATGCTACATATAAATTTAGTACTAGAAAATTAAAAAGGAGATTCAAAATATGTGATTTTATAAAATATTTGATATGCCTGTAATGAGACATCTTCTGTGCTTTTTTACAGAGCTAGTACTTACCTAGATAAAGGTGCACTCTATTTATATCAAAAAGAACAGACGAAGCCAAAAAGACAAAATGCAGCTAACTCTGTGAAATGGTTTTAGTTGGTGAATAGATGTCTGTGTTGCTGAACTTTATTATGATATAGTAAGAATGTGTTTGTCATAGGAGAACACGAAACTCCCTTGTAGGTAAATCTATGCCTTGAAGTGGAAATAGTTCTGTAATTGTTTTCCAATATCTAAAATAGCTTTAGAGCATCAGCGGAGCACTCACAAGCTTCTGCTGCTAGAAATGGAACAGAAAAAAATCTCACAAAAGGATGTGGGGAATGGTTCGTGTTACAAGTTCTCTGTATGTCAAAAAACAGCTGAAAGATGGAGGGTTTGGGGTTTTAAAACTGGTTATTTATGTCGTTTCCAGTCAGACATAAAGAGAGTATTTCAGTCTGTTCTAGTCTGGGGATTTTGTTTGGTTTTGGATTTTTTTAAATCTAAGAGTACATTTGTGTGTGTAGCACTTAACTTGAGTAATAATATTCAATACAGAGGGAGGTCGACTCTTCCACATCTACATCCAGTGCTCAGATAATGTATTTAAAATCAAAGTAAGCCTTCCTGTTGGTCTCTCTGCAGTTACTTGAGAAGATAATGGCAAACCACAGCTTACTTGCCAATATTTCTAATTAAAAACAAAACCATAAATGGAATGAGGATTTTTTTCACTGTTAGAGAACAAAAGTTATGACTTGAAGTTTTTATTACACATGAAATGCAATTATTGTATACTAGCAAACATGGCAGCACTTTATTCTTATGAAGTATTTCTTGTTTTCCTCCTATTACCGCTGTATTTTTTCACATATAGTAAGAGTGTTTAACAGAATATGAACTGTGGTTTGGCTTTTTTCGTTCTGTTTTGTAATCCTGGTGCATGTCTGAAGAAAGATGATGATCAGTTTGGCTTTGTTTTTTTTCTTTTTATCTTTTAAGGCTCCTGCTAAGAGAGATCCAACTCAAAGTACCATCAAAGAGGAAAAAGTCCATCTGTTGAAATATAATATAGGAGATCTAGTGTGGTCAAAAGTGTCTGGTTTCCCATGGTGGCCATGTATGGTTTCTGCTGATCCTGTTCTCCATGCCTACACTAAACTAAAAGGTATGTCAGTGATGCTACAAACATATATACATAATGGTTGCTTTGGAAAAATTCTGCTCTTCATCTATTCAGTTGATGAGCAACTTGTTGTCAACAGGAATGTTAAAATCATGTAAACGCTATTCTTGAGCATATAGCAATGTATCTTTTAACTCATGGTTCTCTGAAAGATACCAAAATTGTGATCTGTACAACTGTGTGGAGTCTTGTTAAAAAAAAATCCCAAACCTGATGGTGTTTTCTATTGTTTTTGTGGAGATGCTTGGAGAATTGATACAGGCTAAAAATTTTATTAAAGCTGATGGGAATTAAATATTCCTGATGATTATGGTTTACTAAAAGCAATCCGTAATTCAAGCAGCTAAATTTTTTCTGATTCACAGAGTCAATACTGTTGTCTAGAGACAATATTGGTTGATTTTAAATGCAGGAACTACTAAGTGTTAATGAAATTTTTAGGTATGAACCTGTACAATTCCTTAATCTCATTTGCACCTTTGTTCTCTGTCTGATACTTGAAACTTTTGACGCTTAGTAGCAATAAATATTTAGAGTACATGTTAAGAAGGAGTTGGAAGGGCTGAAGGTAGTGAAGCATTGGGGTGGATTGCCCGGAGAAATGGTCTGATCTCATTCATAGGAGGTTTTTAAGAACAAATTGAATGAATATCTGTAGGATTATAGCTACATTCAACATTGGTAGTGAACTAAATGGCTTCTTGAGAACCCTGTCAGTCATTCATAATACAATTGATGGAATGGTTATTATCAACTCCTCAGTAAAATTTTCGTTGTAGCAGAGTTGGATCAGGCAGTCCCTGTCATTTTTAGTCTTCGGATTATTAGGTCGATTATGACATAAAGAGCCGGATTTTGAGAGTAGTAGAGCTGTTTACTTGTTGCTAGCAGTTACTCTGTTCCTTGAAAGGAGCAAGGTTTATGTTTCATTATCAAGAATCTCCGGTAGCTCTTTGTCAGAAACTAAAGAAACAGACCCAGCAAAACCCAGGACCAAATGTCTGAATGCAGCCTGTGAAGCAGGAACAGAAAGAAGGGCCCATGTACTTTCTAGTGTTAATTTCCCTCTCTTTGCAGTAATGTGGATGATGGTTGTTTCTCATATTTGCTCTGGAGTTGGCTTGGGCCTGCCTTTTCCTTGAGGAGTTTAGTCTGGGTCTGGGCAGCCATCCTAACTGCTGAATGCCACTCTGATGTGTGTGTTTCCATCAGTAGGTATTTCCAGTCTTACCTTCCACCTACTGTTTATTATTGAGGCACTATCAAAAGTCTCCTCTTGCAAACAGAAAAGTTCTTTTATCATGGAGTTGTAGAAATACTGAGCTACGTCTGTATTTGTCATTTCTAGGCTTAGGATCAAGTGTTTATAAGCAGTCTGAATTTCTGAGTGTTGATACTTGATTTGATCATTCCAGCTGATTAGGCTTGATAAAAATTAATAACTTTCAACTTGTGGGAAGTGCATTTCTGTGTAAGAGAGCCTGTACTGAGTCAGACTAAAGCTCCATCTCATTGCATATCCTGTCTCTTGCTGTGGTCAACCACAGATGCTCAGATACAGAGAAGCACCAGGGAAGTGGTGAGGTCCTAGAACACTCTCCCAAACTGCCAACAACTAGTTGTTTCAGGATTCTGTGGGCCAAAAATTATGTTTCCCTATGTAACAACAGTTAATGAATGCCGTTATTTTATCCGGGAGCATCGGTACAAATTCAGCTCAGAGGATACCTGCAGATTCAGTGACTCTAGTGGTAGGCACTATGACTTAGTCTCCTTAATTACGCAGTTACAGCTGTCCAGCATTACACTGCAAAGGAAACACAGCGTCTGTCTGCTTGGCACTGGGCTGTTGGCAGATCTTTACAGGTGGTTGTAAATGTAGTCTATGGCATCCTGATAAAATATAAACATTACCCCTTATTTCATCATGGACAGATAAGGTCGTCAGATCTCTGTAGTCCCTACTTAAACAACATTTTCTTGATGAGGACAAAGTAATTACTGTGCAAGAGAATGTTCCTGACTATGCAACACTGGAACATATATTGGACTAGTGATTGGATGTGTAATATTTACAATCTCAAGACTTTCCCTGTGTCATTCCTCTAGATTCTCATATCTGATCCTAGATGGTTCATTGTTGTTCTTGTAGTTCTTATATATGTTTATATATATGTGTGTATGTTTGTAATTGTTATAAGACATTGCATATATAAATCAAAGTTTTTGCCCATACTATTAATTAGGTTGATTTCATATTACTCTTCCAGATGCCACATTTTACAGCAAGATTAAGCCACTATTAAAATAACCGTTGGCTGAATCACCAAGAAAAGAAAGTTCTTTCTAAGTCTAGAAACCCCAATAGTAGTGCAAGAAGCAGTCAGCTAGATGTATTTGCTGATTAGGCCTGAAGATATGCAGTGTATGAATAACCTAGAGGAATCTAGATCTAGTTTGAAGACACCTGTAACAGAGAATTGTGGCTGTTATTTGTTCCTACTGGATGTCCATCCTTACCTGAGTTCCTCTGCTGTCCAGTCTACATGTTAGACATACTGATGTGGTGACACTGGAGGAACCACAGGTACTGCAGGGAGCATAACTGATCTAGCAAGATTCAATTTGCAAACACAGAAGTGTTAAAACACATCACAGTTAAAACATTTTCTATTTTTAAACAAGACCTTAATTTGAACACTTAGACAGCAAATCTACGAGTTCTAATGAACAAGGTGTTAGAGGACATCTTAAGTCTGATCTCTTACCTCTGCCTTTTAGAAATTCATTCTTGATTATAAACACTTGGATGAATTTTGAATGGGGTGTCTTCCCCTTCTCTGTAGAATAGCTGAGACCTTTGGAAGGGGAAGGTTGTATGCCTGTATCATACCACAGTGAGACAATATTCCTCTAGTTTTTCTAGGGGGAAAAAGGGAATATTTTTATTTTTAGAAGAATAAATGTTTCTTATTTAAGTTTCAGAATTGTTCTCTTATCCTTCCACTCTCCCTTCTGCCAGCCAAATCCTTTATTGATTTCTTTGATTCCTGAAAAATCTTGATTAACATGAAGTTGTGATTGCAGGAGTTAAAACTAGCTGAAGTATGTGTCTCTGTTTAATATTAAAAGATAAAGTTTAGGAGACTCAGGGAGGAGGCTGAGTGCACAAGCCTTCCAAACTGTGGAACTTTCTCAGTGTTCATTGAGAAATGAATACTCAGTGCATTTTCAGAAACACCCAGACCTACATGTAAGTTAATGCATGTGGAAAACTGATGGATGATTGTAACCTCAAGTTAATTTAGCCAGGCATGTTCCTGCTGGGAATTAAACTATTGGGTTTTTGGGTCAGACTTCATACATTATATCTCAGAGACTTTCAGTCTGGTTAAGTGGGTTTTTGAAAGGTTATCCACTTTTATTATGCTTTTGTTATGGCAACTGTAGCAGCTTACACACTTCAAGTCTGAAAGTGCAGAGAACTACCAGAATTGTTTCTTAAATACACGTGGTTTTCATTTTCAGGACAGAAAAAGAGTTTTCGTCAATATCACGTTCAGTTTTTTGGAGATGCCCCAGAGCGAGCCTGGATATTTGAGAAGAGCCTGGTGCCCTTCAAAGAAAAAGACCAGTTTGAACAATTATGCCAAGAGAGTGCAAGACAAGCCCTCACAAAAGCAGAGAAAATAAAGGTAAGAGGTTACCAAACCAGGCAAGATTTGCAGCTTTTTGTTTTAGTGTTACAGGTATGTACAAGTACAGCAGATATAAATAGATATTATAGAAAGCTTGAAGACAGCTTGTTTTACAGGAGCTTGCAGTCTTACATTTCATTTACAGATGCAAAAGATGGGGTGATTTACCACTGTTTGTTACTCAGAAAAATTAGTACTCTTCTGCTTTGTCATGGATTTATGCATGGTATCAGTACTATCAAATACAGCTCAATTTGAACTCTGAATTACAGATCTGTGTGACACTTACTTTCTTGGAATTGTTATGTGTTAATGTTGGCATTTTGAAATGAAAAGTGGGCAGATTCCTCACGCTGTTGTCTCCTTTTGCAGATGCTAAAGCCTGTGTCAGGGAAGCTGCGTCCACAGTGGGAGATGGGTGTGAAGCAAGCCAGTGAAGCAGTGGGCATGACAGTGGAGGAACGCAAGGCCAAGTACACCTTCATCTATGTCAGGGACAGACCTCATCTTAATCCTCGAGTGGCAAAGGAGGTTGGCATTGCTGTGGAACCCTTGGAGGAGATGGATGAGTCATCCTACTCAAATGAAGAAACCACTCCAAATCTGAAATCGATGAAGGAGTCTGGCATTCCTAGCAAGAGGAGGAGAAGGACATCAAAACTGTCTGCTGATGATGATACACAAGAGAGCAGTCAGTTGGAGGATAAGAATACTACTCCTCAAAAGTCATCTGAACAGGCAGAATCCAAAAGAGGGATAGGCTCCCCTCTCAATAGAAAGAAAACTCCAGCGTCTACTCCACGAAGCAGAAAGGGCGATGCAGTATCTCAGTTTTTGGTCTTTTGTCAGAAGCACAGAGATGAGGTTAGTCTCTTTTAGCTGTTACTGCTGTTGATTGCCACTTCTTATTTCTGTACTTGAAGAAACTTCTTTACTTCATTAAACAAAACTTAGTTATTACTGCCCAATCCATAGTATTCTGGGTTTGACAAGGTATGCCTGCATCAAATCTTATTCTAGACAGAAATAAAGAAGGGAATGTAAGTGAGTAATATAAACAAGATGGTGATGCTGCCTTTGTACTTCAAGCACAAGTTGTGTTAGTATCTTCCCACATAAACTAGTAGTCCTTTGTATTAGCTGTATTTTGTCTTTAATGTATGTACAATATAATAGATATGCATACATATATGCTCAGGCAAATATAAAAAAGGTTATGCTGTATATGGCAATGTGCTTGTAGATAGCTTTTACATTCTTTCTGAGGACATGGCTCAGTTCCTTCTGGGTGTTCTTTTATCTTTGAACACCTCAAAACCTCCTTTACTTACCTAGAATGTTTTACTAAGCTTCTGTGAAAGCTGCAGATACCTCTAACTAATCCTCAGGGCAGAAGAACCTGTCTTCCCTTTGTCTTGATTGGAATTTGACTGGCAAAGTGAGGAAATACCAATTTAGATATTTATGCTTTTTGCCTTTCATGTTGCTTTTAATATGGCAGGTTTGTGCCATTGGTGGAAGGTGGAGATTGTACCCAGTCTAGAATTTGGAGTGTCCCCTTCCATTAGGCTTATCAGGTTCAACTTGCATGGCTTTCACCAAGTGTTTGTTTTGTTGGGTTGTAGATGTTCTGATGCTTTAGAAAGAGTGATAATGTTGGGTAAGAAACAAACCTGGTTTTGAGCTACCTGTAGTGGTGGCATTGGAGAATTTAGTGTATGGCTGTCTTAGTATTTGCATGTAGAAACTTAGGAAAAAAGGAAAATTACAGACCCAGAAGAGGCTCTCTGTCCCCAGTCTTGGGAAGGGATGGAAGTGAAAGGGATGACTGAAAACTTCTTTTTGGGGCCTCTAGTAATATCAAGCTCTCTTAGAACTAGAGCCATTTCTGCTGTGTCTTGCTTGGAGTCTGGCTCTGTGGTGGTAGGATTCATACATCAGTTTGATTTTATTATTTAACTGCTGGAGAATGCTTTTAATGATTTAAGAGGCACACTTCCCACATCCCTGAGGGAGGTGCTGAAAGCTTGGAGCGCTTTTGTGGTTGTAGTGACGCATTAAGTATTTTGTGCTGTTACCAAAGGGAGTAAAGATGTAATTTGTACTATTGGCATTCTTACGTGCTTCTCCTGTGAAAAATGTAAGCTTAGTAAGCATTGGAAGTCTTAATTGGAGATAAAGGTATGATTCAAGTGAGAGGCAGACAGCTACATTAATTGATTTGGGCCTTGAGTTTGTTGTGAGGAAAATTAAGGAATAATTTCACTAACAGGGAGACTTTGGAGAAGAGTACTGAGCATTTTCCTTGGAGGCCTTATTTGCAAGGGTCCCTTCACCATTAAGAATTGTGGGTGTCTTTTCCTTGTCATTTCACAGTACTCCTAGTAAGCTGAAAGTTATTTTTATTCTTACTTTTTTTGAGACTGGAGGTAATGTTAATGTGTATCTCATTTATCTGAGTAAATCTAGTTATTTCTTGGAGAATTAAATAGCTCTGTGCCCTCATTGAGCACAATGACCTGTACATTTGTGACAACAGTCAAAATGGATGCTAATTTCATTTCCTGAAGAAGTGGGATTTGTGGGAGGGGGTATCTTGCGGGTTTATGTTCCTCCCTATCAGTAATGTGAATCCAGTTGTTGGATTTTAATCAAGTTTTGAGTAGAGGCTACCAAAGGTAGTTGTGCTCCTCAAGCCTTATGCAGATGGATTATGCCAGATAGAAGCAAGACAATTCTTAGTACTCTACTAGGAGAAAAATTAAAGCATGGATTTCCATCCTAGACACTGACTAATTCCAATGGAAGGAAGGTACTGCAACTATTTTAACACCTGGAAAAACATCGGTCACACTTGCATCCTGTTTGATAACAGGAAATGCAGTTTTAAGACCCTAAATTCTAAGTAATTAGATTTAATCATTTCACCTTACCAGAAAAATTGTATTTCTGTTCTGTTGAATGGTGTTACTCTTTGAATAACTGGCTTTCTTGACCTAGTTTTTATTTTGCTCTGTGTTTTTGGGGTATCAGTTGCATCACGCAGATAGGATTTTAGAGAGTGCTGGGTAATGAGGTGAGAAAGATTGTTGTTACAGGTACTGTTTCATTTCTGTGGAAGTGTGAAGCTTTTTGACTTCTATGATTAATCAAATATGATTTTCCTTAAGTAGAAGTAGGGGTATACTGAAGGAGTTTGGGAGGATTTTTTCTTTCTTTTTAATACTGGATTTTTTTTTGTGTGTGTTGAATAAACTTCTAGAAACTCTTTTAAACTCCATGTTGATGGATATTATGTGTCCTGCTTATAACATTAAAAAAGATGCACAGCTTCTGAGTTCCTAGTGTTCATATATATAATACAAAAATGATGAATCAATACAGGAAAATGTTGCATCAGATGCTAACTTGTGTAAATCTCTCTGCTGAGGTAGATGTACTGAGTTCTATGATAAATGAGTTTTGCTATGAATTGATGGATTTCTTTCTAGGCAAGCGTATATTCCAGTATTGCTTGCCTGTCATTTGTGGATATATATTTAAACTTCTTTGAGAAACAATACATATTTTTTTGAATGACAAGACAGGATTTATACTTACTCCACTTACTCAGTTTTTTGAACGTTAAAAGGCAAATAGATACTTCCAAAATTAGTCTTAATACTTCTGAATAAGCCAGTGGATTTTTTTTTTTTTTAAGACATAGAGAAGTGGTTATTCAAAGCAAAACTGGATACAGAAAGTTTTATTCTAGTTCTGTCTACAGCAGAAATATTAGATAACTTGTTTGTATCCAGTTTTTCAGAGTAAAAGTATGTACACCATTCTTTCCAGTGGTCACCTTTTTTTTAATTCAACCTGTTTCTGCATGTATAGGTGGTTGCTGAACATCCAGATGCTTCAAGTGAGGAGATTGAAGAACTGCTCGAATCGCAGTGGAACATGCTTAGTGAAAAACAGAAAGCTCGCTATAACACAAAGTTTGCCATAGTGACCTCTCCCAAATCTGAAGAAGACTCTGGTAAACGTAAAACTGTGCTAGTGTACTCTAACTAAATTTGATATACATAGTGGCGTTAAACTAAGCACATATTTGAGACCCTGTAGGGAAAACAGCTTTCACTGTTTTCCAGTTTTAATTCTTGGTGTTTGTGCCAATAGCAAAGGAATGCCAATGGTTACAATAAACGCAACCCATGAAGTCTACATTTCTTGCTCATTGTTCTGAAAAGTTGTTATATGTAAACCTTCTGCTGTTTAGACATTGCTGATTTCTCATTCTTCTTCTGCCCATAAGCAGCTGCCATTGCATCCACTGCTTGTTAAGAGTGGATGGTGGGAAGGGAAGATGAAGTGTTACTGCTAGTAAAATTTGAGATGTTGTTTTTGTAAAACAGTTAGAAATGGTTTAAAAAATTTAATCAGTGCTACACCTTTTCTTCATATATACCTAAAGTGTATTACTTCACTACGTCATCATCAACTCAGGAAGAATATTCCAAACTTTATTCCGAAACCTTCTCCCGTTTGGCATTTTGTTGTGCTACTCAAAGTTTTTAGGACTTTGTACAAGATTGCAAATACTTTTTTATTTTTCCTTTTACTTTTTGTTGCTGTTTTCTGGTGTTTGTTTTTGATGAACAGTCTTGATTGTTTTGCAAAATATTTGAGGGGGTTTGGAGTCACTTACTTGAGAAAGGGGAGGAAGATAGTTTGCCATTTGCATGAACTTTATCAAATTTAACTAGCTATCATTTTTCAAATTTAAATATCTTTACAGCACTGTAAGAAGACTTACTATGGAAGTATTAGAAGTCAACAGGTGCTGCTTTGGGCAATGACAAGAATGAGAGGGAGTGTTTGAAAGTTTGTGAGACTTGGAAAAACTTGTATAAAAAATGGCAGTCAGTTTTGTTAACTATCTGTGTGTGTGTGTGTGAAATAACATCATTTTGTGGAAAGTTGAAAAGTTTTTAACTTTAAATTTTAAGTGTTAAATATTTGGATATCAGTTTAAAAAAAAAACACATTCTGTATCTCTCAAGGTTCATCATTGAAGAATATTGGAGAGGCCAAACGTAAAGTGTTTCAAGACTCACCTAAAAGGAGATCAAGATCCAGAAGTAATTGAAATTTGTGTTGTGTGCAAATAGCTCATCATTATAAGTAGCTATTGAGTGTATTTTTTTATGTAATCACCCACGTATCATAATCTCTTTATTTTATCTCAGATGTTGTCTTCCTTGACGTTAGAACTTTAATGGATCCCAAATTAAATATCTTAACACTGTAGTGCTGAATTTTGTTCACCTTCCTCAGTGTCATATTGCAAGAAATGTAATTGAAATTGTACCTGTACCAGGTGTTTCTAGTACATATATTGTGTACATTTAGTTACCTACAGATGAAAATATGTCAGTTCAATTGTTCCCCATCTCAAATCCTCTTATCTTAAACTTGGAAGATTATTGTGGGATTTCTTTTGCTGGCTTTTTGTAAGTAGCAGGTTCTCCTGGAGCCATTTCAGTCTGCTTTGTGGATTCAGTCTGATCATAGAATATGTCCTAGATTGTTTAGATAAGAACATTAATTTGAGAATGATCCATATTTTCAAGTTGCTATATTTTTAATAATTACAGATATTTGTTCCCAATGGAATAGAATGCTTAGCTATAGGGCAATTTTTAGTTAACATATTTGTGCCCCTGGAGCTTGCAATATTCATACTAATAATACTCTGTAGCTTCATAAACTAGAGAGTACTGGAGAGTGTAATTATGTTGTCATTTCATCTTGATGAAACAGACCACTTCCCAAACCCTCATTTGTCTTTTTGAGGTACAAACAGTGGTAGAACCTGTGGCAGGGGTATGTAGATTACTCACTGACCTTTTGTATTTAGTAGCTGCTTGAACTTTACAGTGAACAGTCATCTAAATACATTAATAACTTCATGGTCTAAAATGGCCAACGTGGTTCTGTTCATAGGATTCTGGTTCATAAAGGGAAGGGATCATATGGTCTCCTGTAAAATACAGTCACCTTGCTAGAGTCTGGAATTGCCATACCAGAAAGAGAATTAATCTGCACAGTTGGTGATATCTTGTCTTTTTCAGAGGCCCCTTAATAGATGTCACCAGTATCTTCATCTGTATCATTTGGAGAACTTAATGTAGGTTTAAGGAGGAGACTTAGAAATTAATTTTAGTGATGACACTGTTACAAAGTGGCAGGAGAGTTAAGAGCTGTATAGATCAATCACGTGCAGTCTGATGATATGAAGTAAATGTTGGGCAGTAACATTCAGATCTTAAACTAGTGCTTGTATAGGTAGACTCGTCTTTGTAAAATAACGTGAGTATGAAGCAGTTGATTTGGATGTGTCCCAGAGTTAGTCTTCAGCACCAGAAGCCAGACTCTACGCATTAGGTGGTCATCAAACTGTATTAATGTTTAACCATGTTTTAAAAATAATGACTGAAAGAAAAGTACCTTAAATAACTAGATCAGTTCAAAATAATTTCAAAGTGGGTTTTAGATTATTTTTCATATAAGTCTCCCCCATCCCCCATCCCAAGGTAATTTACATGGAAATAAAAGAAACCAAAAAAAGAGGACAAAGGAGCCTACAGAAGATTTTGAAGTTCAGGAAGCACCTAGGAAAAGACTCAGGATGGATAAACAGAATAATCGGAAGGTAATTATGTCGTTGGTTTGTTGGGGTTGATTTATAGCAGCACCAGTCACATTGCTGTAGTTAAGTTTGTCAGCATTTCCATTTTCAGGATTAAAAAAGAAATGTCCATATATCATACCAAACAGTTGTCAATATTCAGAGATACATGTGAGTTTACCACTGTGGGATTTTTTCCTTTGGTTTTGAGGATAGAGGTATGACAAGTTGCATTTTCTGCTTAAACTGCCAAAGGAATGTGCAGAGGGAGTCATGACCTCTCTGTGCTGTTATGCTTTGTAGTTCTTTTTCTTTCCTCCTGGTTTGGAGTTAGTTTTATCAGAATGGAAAAAAAGTACTTTTAGCCAATAGTTACTTTAGACAAAAGTCAGAAGAGAGGAAAGCAAGTAAAGCAAAACAGAAAAACTACTTTTCACGAACTGGAAGGCTATAGGACATTTTAGAGTGGCATGCTGACCCATTTTTTGGATTAGGAAACTGCAGTAAATTTATATTTAAGCAGTGAAAGTATATTTATTACACAAATCACAAGCTCCTTTTCTGGTTAGCTTGCTTGTGAGAATGAGAATTTTCCTTACATTGGTCACTATCTATGTGGACGCAGCACAGATCTTGTGAAGACTTAGGCACAGGTTTATTTAGTCAAGCATGTAAAGCAGTGAACTTCATGGATTTTACTTGTGTGGAAAGCTTAGCTCACACATGTGTTCAGATGTGTTATTGCAGTATCATACTTTAGTGTGAGTACTATAGACCTAAGCTCAGAACTTCAGTGGTACAGCAATCAAATGAAACAACCTAATAGAAGGAAAGGTAGTAGATTTATTTTTTAAATGAGTTGTGGATGTCTTATTTGTAGGTGTCAATTTGTTAGGTGTCAGTTTTATTTTGCTACTTCTGTTGATATTGTAGATATTAAGGCAACTTGTTGTCTTAGAGGTTAATATAAAAAAATAAATAGAATTTCAGATAGGCTTAATGAGCTGATTGGCAAGGCAGAGAGATAATTCTTAATGTTGTTACCTTTGCAGAAAGAAGGGCCAAAACTGGTTCTTGCACTTCTTGTCATAACGGTTTAGTCGTTGCATATTCATCTGATTTTCTAGGATCAGTTTTTCAAACCTTTTTAAACTTGTCTAATTGATTTGAATCACTATAATACACTAGATCTATGAAATAATGAAGTTTACCTTTTATTAATTCCTGCTATAAAGTCCTTGTTTTGACTGTTGTGAAGTTCCTTTCTTGTCCCACCAGCATTTTTACACTACAATTAGCCTACATTCTCAGAAGTAGGATGAAAGGTGGTTGCAGTATAGTTCATGCATGGGAGGTTCTGGTATCTTTGGTGCTGTGACACATGTGAATATATCAGCTGGAAAATAAATAACTAAATAAAATGAATGATTCCCGTAAGATACATAGCACTAATGATGCTGACTTTGTAATGTGCATTTAAAAAGTGTTGTTCTCTCTCTGGTCAGTTTATCAGAACTGCTTACAAAGGGGTCTGATGTGTGTAGATGTTAGGTAGTTTGGAAACTCTAAATGCATATAGCAGGGTTTGTGCTCCACAGAAAGGTCAGATGTGGTTTGCAGTTTGTTTTAGGAATTATCTCGGTCTTTTCCCTGTCTTCACAAGCCCAAGGCACTTCCAGCTGCTGCTGCTTAGTAGAACCTTCAGCAAGTGACAGTGAAAATATCTGTGTAAAGAATCAAAAAAGCAAACAGTAACCATACACTTTCTTTCTGCTATTCCCAGTTTACCTGCAGGCTTTAGTTACAATCATTTTGGATAGGAAGAGCTTTAATTTCATTACGTTTTACTTCTTGCACAAGAGTTGTGGATTATGCTCTCCCTTTGTCCTTAATTCTTATTTACAAAGTCAGAATGTTTTCACATGAAGTAACCAAGTCATAAGTACCCATATGGAAGTTTTGAAAAAACTAATTTGTTCATTGTTGCTTTGATGATGTATATAAAATGCACATTAACAAAATGAGGGTTCTGTAAAGTGTGCTTTAAATTTAAGAATGAATTATACTGTACATTTTCACAGAATCACAGAATCCTTAGGATTGGAAGGGCCCTCTGGAAATCATCCAGTCCAATTCCCCTGCCAAGACAGGGTCATCTAGAGCAGGTTACACAGGAATGCGTCCAGGTGGGTTTGGAATGTCTCCAGAGATGGAGACTTCATGACCTCTGTGGGCAGCTGTTCCAATGCTCTCCCACCTCAAAGTAAAGAAATCTTCCTCATGTTGAGGTGGAACTTCGTGTGGTTTAGTTTATGGCCATTACTCCTTGTCTTGTCACTGGGCACCACATAAAAGAATCTGGCACCATCCTCTGGGCACCACATAAAAGAGTCTGGCACCATCCTCTGGACACCCTCTTTTCTTTCATTTTTACCCAGAAGTGTAACAGTAATCTTAGAAAATTGATACTGGGAGCCTCCAGTGGCATTGGTGGTAGGGCAGCTTAGTCTGCTTAGAGCTCAGTAAAAGCACAGTGTGCCACATCTGTAGTACAGCAGCTATTCATGTTTATTTTTACAAAGGAAATGAGTTCTCTGGCCTTTGAGGTGTTCACCTGCGCATCTTTCTTTGGTAAAACTGATTGTCAGATGAAGACTATGAAAAAGCATGTAAAGCATTGGAAATGTGTGTAAAGCCTTCTGTTCATTAGAGTTGTGCTTATTGATCAGGTGAGCATGTGTCAGGGTTAAGCATTCTAGGCTACAGTTTTAGTAACTTGAATGAATTTGTGACATAAGAAATGGAAAAAAATAGTGGCATGTGTAAGGAACAATGTCTTAATTTTGACAAAGATTTGACAAAAACTTCCCCAGTTTTTGGCCTAAACTTTTAATCATGAACTCTCATTCTGGAGCAAATTTAGTTGCTGTTTATTCTCCCTTGAAAATAATGGTTTCATTTTGGAAATGCTGAAACAATCTTAACCATAGTAATTTAAAAAATGGCACTGCTATAAGTTGTGGAGTTGAAAGCAAGCCTCTCTGAGACTTAGCGTTCTGCACAGGGTTTACTCTCAAATTTATGTACTAATTCTGCAGTTTACCTTTAATAGTTAAAGGTTTTAATTTGACGAGTTTGTACAAAGAGTAGTAAGGATAATTTACAAGTTTCGTGTTCATTTAGCACTCCCCCTTTTGATACGCTGAATTTGGGATGGATAAGTGGGATGCTGAAATACTGTGTTCTTTAATATTCCTCCTTTGTTTATGGGTTTGTACCCTGTGCTGTAAATGAGTTTTAAAATTCACTTAAGTGGGGCTAGTTTAACTACAGTACCATTCAGATATTTGTAAAGACACTTTCTTTTTAATAACATAAATCCAGAACTAATTGCCAGTTTTATCCAACCACTCGTAAATTAGGAGTTTTTTTATTTTTTCATATTTTTTTTTGTGACAGAGAGAGACAAGCAATGACAAAACAGCAAAAACAAACTCTTCTAAGGTCACAGAAACCTCCTCTTCACAAAAGAACCAGTCAGGTAATGTGGTCAGAATAAGTTTTAATGTAACTTTTTCAATTAAATCATTTTTAAATGCCCAGGTTGTCTGAGGCAGCCGGCTAAATTCTGCTGACTCAGTGAGTAGTTGGAGGCACTGTGGCACAGCTGGGGGGGAGCCCTGTTCCTTCACTGCCCTTCTGCAGCTCGATGCTGGACTGAAATTGTGCGTTGCTGATTGAGAGCAGCAGTTCACAAGTTCACCGTGGGATGGCACCAGATTAAAGCTGGTGCCCCGAGATCTTGGCGAGCAGGGAACAAACCCTTCTGCTCCCGTTTGCCTGGTGCACTGGGCCACTAAAACAAGTGCAGTGACCATCTGTGTCACCAGGTACTCTGGGGTTTTAGTCCTTCTAAATGATGCTTGATGGGAGGCAGTGTGGAGCATGAGAGGGAATTTTATAGAACCTTGAATCAAAACACCAAAGTCAGACTTGTAAATGATGCTCAAGTTTAAGGTTACTTCTGTCCGAGCATGTCTCTTTAGGTGTTACAGTGATATGCCAAAGACCAGCGAGCTTCAGCAAGTTCTGCACGGTGTAGAAGTGGTGATGTGCCATAGCTAATGTGTCGTACTTGGCTCATGTATATAAATTTTCTCTTGACAAAGTGTTAGTAGTACTCAGATTGTGATGAGATCACGTAGGCCTTCTGATATAACTATTACCTCTGCTTTAAAGAGGTCTTAAGTCACAAGGAATTTTGATTTTAATAGAAATGAGATGATAAAAAATTGGGAAAACATATCTTAGCAAGTATTTGATTAATGGAAACGTCTTTATTTTTACGATCAAGCCAAAACACATGGCTTCAGAAACTTCATGTTTGCTCAGTCCAATGTAGGTGCCCAGAAGACCTACTTAAATAATTCCTTCCTGTATCTGAAGGAATATTTTAAATGGCTTCAGGGAGATAACATTTTAAAGTTCCAAACTTCACTTTGTAAACCAAAATTATTTTACAGCAACGAAAAATCTGTCTGATGCATGTAAACCTCTGAAGAAGCGAAATCGGGCTTCAGCAGCAGAATCTTCAACTCTTGCTTTTAGCAAGAGTTCATCTCCTTCAGCTTCCTTAACTGAGAATGAGGTAAAAAAAAAGTGGTGTTTGCACACAGCCATTTAATGACAGAAATTATCAGGTGTGAATCTTGTTTTAAAAAAAAAAGCAAAAATTAAAGGCGAATTCTCTAACGTTGGTGCTCTAGACAAGTTACAGTTTTGGCCTCTGTGAAACCTGTTAACGTGTGCATTGCAAATTCATTTATTGTAACACGAACGTCTGATTTGGGGACGTCGAGATATTATTGTGGTTTTTAATGTATTTACCAACAACGTTTTAGAATTGTAACCTTCTATTAGAGGCAAAGTAAAATGCCAGTGTGTTCTGTATTTTCTTCTACAGACTTTTATGTAAGTGTACTACATTAGTTACATTATGTAACTCAATATTGTCATGTTGCCATAGCTTTTATATCGAAGCAAACTTCCTAATCCTCTGTTTGATCTAGAACTGGACAGACTTCTGAGCAGAGCCCCTTTTAACTCAGATTAGTTTTCAGGCTGTTTTAGTGCTATTTCCGTGATGCAAATAGCTCCATCCCCAGCAGAGTTAGGCAGTGAAGGATGTATCTTTTTGATACTTGCTGATCAGTCCTAGCTCTGCATATTTGGAACTGTAATTCCTCTCAGTTGACATACGATAAATGAAATGTATGTACCAGAAGTGTATCCATACAATCCATTAAACCATTCCCCAGGTCATCTACACTGTTAAAACCAATCAGCCAAAGAGTGGCAGCATGAGGGTGAAGTATGCATGCTGTTTGCAGGTGGGTTTGGATCTGTAGTTGGTAGGATTTAGTAAAATATCCATAGACAAACAGCTTCACCCAGTTTGTGTTACAAAAGCTGTAGAGAAAATACTTGCCTGCTAACAAGGGAGTAGGGCTTCCAGCTCTCCTAGAGACTTTCATCTCCCCTAACAAATGCATGAGGTGCTGTAATGAATGCAGTTAAAATATCTAGGCAATGTTCAGTAAACAGTTTACCTTTGGGTAGGGAAAAAAGATTGCATGTTAATGGCTGTATATCTTAACTGTAACTGGAAAAACATTCTAACAGAAAAAACCCCAATAAATACTCCCTCCTGTACCCCAGTAAAACAAGCAAAGGAAGTCCCACAGGAAATAATGACCATAGCAGCAGCCAAGCAAAGTAATACTTACTTTGTTCTCTCAATTGAGAGGCTCCCATTTTTTGGCTTACCAGCTTCTGCTGGATTGGCTTTACTGATGGGACTTGCAGTGTAATGGCTGTTTCTATTTGGGACCGTCTATTCAACCAGACTAGTTTAAGGAAAAAAAAGGTCTTTTTTGGCTCAAAATATGCATCTCTAAATATTGTGCACTCAGGAGAAAGATTCTTCTCTTTCTAGAGATTGTGATTATAAAACAAATTATCCAGAAGTCTTTCTTAACAAAAGGCTCATTTTTGTAGGATTTTGGGTTGTAACATAATGGTTCACATGTGAGAAAGGATACGGTTATATTTTACATATGGCTGAGATGGTAATTCTACAATTTAGCACTAATTTACTCAGCTACTGCTAAACATTAAAATACGTGAGAGAAGTTAACATCATACACTGCTCACAGAACAACAGATACACAAACTAGAAGGTGAATTAATTGTTTTCAAAGGGTTAAGATATCAAAAAAAAGTCCCAAACAGCATAACAGAAAACACACCTTGTTAAATAACAGATTTTGGGGGACTGAGTGCAGGGGGCAGTAGATTAGTGGACTCAAATAAGTCCTTGGATTGGTTAAAGCTACACTGACCTGAACTTGGACCAACTAAGGATTGGGCCCGGTTTGTTTCCTGTATTAGATATATTTTGCCTTTAAATAAAACAAAACTGTCAGACATGTGTTTTTGAAATTAATATTGACCTGCTCTACAAAACAAGGAAAGACAGAAATTCTGGATTGTGTGCGTGGCTCTAAAAACTTTTTCCCCTTTTGTATTTTTATTTAGCACTTGTCTAAATGGCTAGATATGTGTGTGTCCTGAGAGCATTCATCTGGAGAGAAACTTTCCCAGTACTAAGGGAAAGGGTTTAAAAAATAAACACAGTCAGGTAATGATGAAAGCCTTGCATAGCTAATTGAATAGGATGTAATTCTTCTCAACATTTAATAGATTTAAAGATTAACTTTCACATTTCTGTGTTCACTATAATACTTCGAAGTGTTGGTTTAGGTGCTCTCTTAACAAGTATAGGAAAAATTCTCTATATTCTACAAGAACATACATCTCCACAAGGTGATATATGAGGATTCTGGTCTTCTTTTCCCCCCATCTCCTCTCTTTTTCTCCCATCCTCTTTGTGGACAGCTTGTTCCAGAATGGAACCTGGATGTGACTGTTATTTGTCAAGAACTGTTGTTAGCTGCACACCCCTTAAATGTTTGTCCTTTATAACCAGGTTCTAGGAAAGGTGTGCTCAGTTCTTTCGTGTTTGAAAGATGCATCTTATTTGACATTTTAAAAAATACATTGAACACTTTTTGTTGTTATTGGGGAATATTTTTGATGGGGTTTATTTGAAATACTGTAAGATCAGGCAAGGCTAAATTTTCAGTTGATAAATGACTTTGCGAGAGAGATAGAAGTGGGGACGTGGACTTGTGCAAACAGATTTATAGAAGTGACATATTAGAGATTAAAAGTTCACTCCCTTCAAAAAATTGGGCTTTGAGTTTGTTTTAATTAAGATGGGTGGACAGAAGTGTTTATACAGGAATAAATGAATTTCATACCTGCATTTAATTTTGAAACAAAGTAATTTTACTTCTAGGCACTTGACACAAGTAGTAATTTCTTCCAGTACTTATGTGAAATATGATTTTGTTAAAATATAATTCTTAATGAGCAACTGGTAGGGCCAGATGTGAAAAAGATGCTCAACACTTCGGAGTCTGCAAAAGCTCGGACTAGTTTTTTACTGGCTGTGTAAAACTTGGTGTAAGCATCCAAAAGCACATATTTGTGAGAAGGGATACAGGTGGTATATTTTAATTTTTTTTTTTTACCTTGGCCCTCCACCCCCCTGTAATGTAGTAGGTGCCAGTAAGAGTGTAATCAGTATTTTTTTAATAAATAAAAAAGACTTTACATTAGCATTATTGCTGGATTATTGGCACACTTGGTGTGTTTGCATGAAACATATCTGCTTTAGCTTTTCACTCAATTTTTGTGATTATTGTCTGGCTTCATTAAATGGGATTAATTTGTTGGCAGCAGATAAGTGTCAAAGTATTGTGCAGACCGTAGGTACTACTTACAAACTTTGTCAAAGAAACTGTAATCGTTTCCTAAGAGAGGACAAAATAAAGCACATGTAATACTCTCTTAAGTCAGCCAGGCTGTCGTTCATCACACCCTCAAGTCTGAGCTGACCAGCAGATGGCAGCTTAAAGAAGCCTGGGAAAGATTTGAAGAGGTGCTTTTATTTTAATTTCATCACATCTTCCTTAGAGGAATTCTTTCTTCCTTCTGTAACACCCAGTGTCAAAACAAGCTCAGTTCCTGGTTATAGCTGCAAATTCTTGTGTTTCCAAGGCCTAACAATGCAAATTATAAAATGCAAGCCTTAATGCTCTTTTTCTGCATATTAAACAATATTTTTTTTCTATTACTGATTTGAGACAGATTTCATTTATCTGCATTTTTAATGGATATTAGCATGTATACACAAAGGAGAAAACACATACAGCTCTTAAAAGGTAAGGTGTTTGAGAAGGCAGTCATGAGACATGCACAGCTTGCAACTCAAAAAGTACATCAGCTCCATTTATCAACCCTGGAGTCTAGTTGTCTTAGAGTATACAACTAAAAATTCTTACTGAAGGTAAAAATAACTGATTTTTTGATCCTAAGAACAGGAAGGAAGAAGGGAATTCATGTTATTTTAAACAAACTACTGACGTAAAGAAAAAACAGTTGCAGTGAACCTTGCAGGTTGTTAAACAAGATCACTGTGCTTCTAGCATTTCATTCAAGCTTCCTTCAAATATAATTTTCTCTTCTAAACATTGTTTAAGGATAAGTTAATATATAGTGCCACCTTACATCCTGTGACTTAGCAGACCGTTGTTTCCTGTGTTTGTTTCTGTATGCCTATGGATTGGTTTTTTCCCATTTGAAAGCACCAGTAAGCAGTCAGGGGTACATTTTTGTGGAACACTGCAAGTTGTTGGACTTGTTCCTTGCTAAACCTCTGCTAAAGCCTCTAACATTTTCCGTGACCTGCATCATCCACCAGACCATACAGTTTTGTTACAATGGTTCTATTTTCACGTGGAAAAAAATTCTAAGCTTCACTTTTGTTCTTTGACAGTACATTCTGTGTAGAAAACTAAGTTTCTTATGTAATTATTCTCCTCTTGTGTGTTACTTAGACTTCAGAGTGCAGAGAATCTGTTAACTGAATGTTTACATGATGTAGGTTTTTACTCCACATCCCCTACCAAAGTATCATGAGTATCTGTAGGCAATTTTATACTGTTTTAAAATGTTCTCATAGTTTTAATTAACTTTTCAGGCAAATTCAGAAATGCATAATATCCTTATCTGAAACGTCTAACTCCTGCTAATAATAAAAATGAAACTTGTCCCAGGCTGTCTTTTTTTTGCTATTATAGTACTGTGTACACTTGTGGCACCACATACTTAAAGAATTTATCTAGCCTAGCAGTATGGGCCAAAATATCACTCTTCATTCAGTTCAGGAATTCTTATATGAAATAAAGGAAATGTTAACTGTAACTCAATTGGCTCTGTCAGTTTTTCTGTCTCTGTGTGGGTGCACGGTAGATTGTCTTTTGACTACAGCCTGACCTGTTTGTTTGTTGCTTATTGACGTACTCTTACATAAGTTTTCTTAGAGTAAAAAAAAAAAACCCAATGCTCTAGCTGCTCAGATTTTGTTAGTAAGAAAAAAGTATGCAGTTGGGTTTTATCTGTTAGAAAGGCTAAAGAGTTTATTTATCACAACATGCATACTCCGAGCTTTCTATAGAGAGCTCTTGCCCAGCCCAGCCCACTTCCTCCTGGGTAACTGTGGTGTAGAAATCACTGACTCTCTAAAGTCTTGTCAGGAAGTCTGAGATTGTAGCAGTGTCCTGAGTGTAAAGGAAAGTGAAACTTAGTAGGCAACAGCATTCAGAACTGAAGACGTGCCTCTTAAATTGCCTGTGAAAAGATACCATGTATCTTTTTTATATGATGTGTTCATATCATATGATCATAATATATATAATGGCAGGTGACCTGAGAGAGGATGCTGCTTAAAACATCCCTGTAAAAGGTGCAGGTCGCTCTTTGTGGGCCCTTTCTTTTATGGATCCTGCTCCTGCAGTGGAGGAGACTTGCCTGCCAAACAAGCAGGAGGAAATAATTTCCTGCCATGCTTTGTTTTCATTTTATATACCCCGGCTTTAAGCTAAGTAGACATAGTGGGGTGTGTTTCCTTTTGATGTCCTGCAGCCTGCATTATAAAGCAGGTGGTACTCAAGTAAACCAAGGGGAAGTGGGAGGGGTTGCCTTCTTTGTCTCTCAAAAAATTTGCCATTTAGTTGTTTTTGTTACTGCTTGAACAGAACATGACAGAAGAACATCATTGTCTTGAATGACTAAGACCAAAGCTTGTATTCTTAAGGCTTAAGAAGGCTGTTACACAAGCATATATGAGTAATACAAGAAGTGCTTTTATTAAGACTGAAGGAATTGACAAAGTGAGTTTTCTGAAGAAGAAATTTTTTGAACAAAAATTGCGCTTTGGTAGCTGTAAAAGTGTAAAGAGGTATATGGCTGGTGGAGTAGCAACTGTTGGAGCTTGTTCCAGTGTGGGCACCACAGATGCTCAAAAGTTAGCAACTTTTTCAGTCTAAATTTCTAAATTTGTTTTGAGCCTTCAAACATGGCAGAAGAACATTGTCTGAATTGGGTCTAGAGAGGGGAAGTCCCAGGGAAGCTGATGAGCACAGAAGTGTCTATGTTGTTCAGTCTGCAATTGCCAACACACACTGAATATTATTTGGGACTTGCTTCTGTTCCATGAGACAGAAGTTTTTGCTTTAACAAATACTGATGCTCTGGTCCTTTAGGACAGCCTTTAGCCAGGAAGTACTTACAGGGAAGAAAAAAAGATGCACCATGACCCCCTCCCCATCTCCTAGGATAACACTGAGCCAGCAAGGATGCTTTCTTAGATCAGCTGTTAAAAATGAAGACTTAATCTTAAATCTAAAACAAAAGGCACATTTAATAGCCAGGTCGCCAGCTGATCAAGCAGAATGGTTGCATTTTTTTGTTCTTGTTGTTGTAACTTCTTAAATTCCCAGGCTCCAGATGGAATGAGTACAGACACTTTATTTTCAGACCTAGAATTTCTGGACTTTTTTTTCCTTGAAATTACAGAGCATTGATTTTGCTGGCTCTGGTATTTACTCTGATTTTGGAGCTGTCGGAAAGAAGGAGACAATTTTAAGTAGAAAAAAAAAAATTTTTTTTAAGTGGGTGGAGCAAATGTCCACATCAGTATTTGACTTCATCTGCTTCTTTGAACCACAGCATGATTTGAATTTTTAAATTCCAGTCTATCCTTTCACAGATTCACAGCTTATGTCATCTATCAGTATGGTTGGATGCCAGCTGAGAACGTCTCTACCTTTTTTTTTTTTTTTAAATAAGTGACATTTCAGCCACTCGGATGTGGAAGTAGCGATACCATTTGCAAAGTTCACCCACGTGGTTCTAGAAATACACAAGCTGAGTGTACATACCAGCTCGCATTTAACTTTTTTGTAAAAAGCCAGAGGGAATGAAGAATTGCCTCGCATTTCTGCTGAGGTGTGTGGCTGAGACTGGAATCAGGTACCTGGTTGTAAAATGTGCTTAAAAAATCATAGTAGACGTGGATTCAGTGTTTAGATGTACTGTGAGAAATGCTTCCCTGTGTTAGTGCTTATCCTTTCACCTTTGAATGCTTTTAATTGGTGGTGCAATGAGCTGTGCAGTTAACTCAGACTCAGTGTTGCAGCTGCAGGAAGTCTTGCAGGAGGAAAAACATTGAGAACTTATTTTGTACATAAAATCTGTGTACAGAATCTTCTGTCAAATTGACTTCCTGCGCACCCCGCTTTAATCATTTTAGAATGCTTCAGACAAAAAACAAAATTAAAAATATAGACATACAAACTCAGAAAGTGCACATAGCTGACTCAGTTTAATTCCTTTCAATCTTCTTGTCTGTTTTCTTAGTGTAACTGTTGTATAGAGTTGCACACATTTCCTCCTCTAAGCCTGCTCAGCAAGCTCTGTGAAAACCAAATACTTATATACTCAATGTAATCATGCCAAGGAAACTCTCTTATTCCACCAACAGTCCTTGCATCCATATGCACGTGTAGGTCCCTTTTGCGCATAACATGTAAAAGTAGTCCAGGAAGCAGGAAAAAAATAAATCTCATATTTAGCAACTAAACAATTACCCAGTGTTCAGCAGTGCTTGCTGATGTAATCTGGCTTTATACATCAAATGTTGCAGTATGCAAACCATGTTCATTCAGTTAGGAATTAATGCTGAAGATGGTTTTTATAAGCATTGTTACATAGTCTTTCTAAAAATAGGTTGGTATTTGTCTGAAAGAATCCCTTAAGCGCTTCTTTTGGTTATCGTGAACAGGGAATTTTAGCATACAGTTCAAAAGAAAATTAAAAATACTTCAGGGGATTTGAATTCTTTATATGCTGATCCCCATACCGTTGTGGGCCTGAGTAACTGTTCCAAAAATACAGTAGTAGTATAAAATGTGTGATCAAAATATTTTGAGATGAGTAAACCCGATTCTTTAATGACCCATGGCTAAAATTTCTGTCTTTTCAAGGGTAAAAATACAATACTAAACACAAAGAATTCACAGAGATGCCAAAATTTTGTCCCAGTTTGACTCGGTAGTGAAGTCTTTTTTGAATAATAAAGCTATAGGGAACTTGGAAAATGCAGTAATGTGTCCCTACATGCTCCTTTTTGAGTCTTACATGTGTAAGTGGTGAATAATGACTGAGACACATGGGAAAAGAAAGATTGCCTTGGGAGCCTGATGGGAAATTGGTCACTTCTGTGAGTGGTAATGGTATTTGGAACCTCACTAATCCCTGAAGTAAGTTCTGGCCCACCCCACATGAAGAGCATGAATTGGCTTTTAGGCTGTTTACATCCCTTTTTTTCACTTGTGTATGCAGGTGCACAGTTTCCACTAGAAAGAGCTGCATTTGATTTCTGATATACCACCCTTGCTCAGTGTTCAGGCAGTGAAGTGTGAAAGCCTCTACAGGCAAGTCCTCACAAAATAATGTTGACATTCAGTAATTGAAGGAAGTGGGAAGGAAAGCCTGACTGATGTGCAGTATGGGAAGGCTGATGGTGCTTGCAGTGATCCTTAGTTCAGCAGGGGAAGCGTGTCTTCCATGTCACAGCAGCAGTAATTGCTAACGAGAAGTGAAGATGATGATAGAGTTCAGGTACAATTTCAGTGCAGAAACTTGGCACTTGCTAAAAATCTGAAGTGAACAGCCTTGGCTTTTTTCCTCCTAAATTTGCACTCTTTAAAACAGTCCTTTGCCTTTATGAGAAATAAGAAATTACTCCAAATGTAAAGCCAGAATAAAACAGCTACAAATTTCCAATTAATATGTTTTGCCACTAATCTAAATGTTGATTACTTTGAACCTTGGCCTGAATATCAGAAGAGATAATTATATACAGTTTCCTTTGCTAGGAAGATTATATTACAAAAATAAGGACAAGACAAGCTCTGACACGATTACAAGGGAAAGATTTGTATTTGTAACTTAACAAGTAAAGTAACGAGCCCTTGGAAACCTGTCCACATTTGTATTGAAGGCTGTGATTTGGGCTCTGGTATGTGACCTGTTAGACCTTCCACTGTGGGAAGTTGTGTTAACCACCCACAGAAATGTTATGTCTCATTGCAGAGGTGGCTGTGTCACGTCAGCATGAACTGATTTCTACCAATCTTCTTCTAAATCATCTTTACGTAGTGACTGTTTCAATCTGCTCGTATTTTAATTGCAAAACTCAGTGTCCCCTGGATGAGTCAGAACCTGTTGGTGCTGCTACAGCTTGCTTGGGGTACAAATACAGTTTTCCCAGCCACCTCATGCTGTACCTCTCTTAGGTTCTAAGTCCCCTCTGAGAAGCATTGGATGAAGGGTTATCTCAGTCTCTTTGCCACAGGCCTCAAGGAACAGATGCTCTTTTACTTCCCTGATATTTCCATTGGCTATTCTGGGATAACTTCAGGAGCTGAGGTGTTGAATTCCAGCTCTCTTCATAGAGGGAGCTTTCCCCAGAGATGTCTGGTAGAGACTGTTTCACCTTCTGCAAGATGCAAATAAGGGTCAAATTAAATTATCCAAAAGAAATGCTTCCCTTTCTTACAACAGGGAATCTGCTAGCCTTCCCCTTTACTAGGGCCCTAAACTATGAAAGCTGGGATGGGAGTGAAGTGTGTGTGAGCAGTGCATGGATTATGGCTGTTGGAGATGATGGTTAAACCATTGGTCATGGTGGCAGGGATGAAGAGGTGCATTTTGCAGCCTGCACCAGGCCACAGGAGTGTATCGCTGAGCTCTTTGTGAATGTAGTGACTCTTAGGAGCTGAGAGAGCCATGAGCAGGTATCCGGTCTGGTCTGTGTGATACAAAACTGGTAGTTAATAGAGCATTTGATGTGTAAAGTGTGTGAGGCTCCTGACAGCTGTAAAGGAGAGATTTTGAAAGATACTCTCAGCCTGGTAGCCATTCAGTTGATGAACTGAGGGTATTTTGTTCATGCTCTGTGTATTGGTATTTGTGCTTGAAACCTGGCATTAATCTATAGGTGGGTGTAAATTGCCAAGTTTTATCTTGAATGGGCTGATAGAATTTGGCTTTTGTGGTTGCATTTGTTATCTTGGGTTTTATTCTTGCCAGCACTGCTCCTTTTTTTGGCTCAGTAACCATTTAATTTAAATAAAGGGCTGTTACATTAATTCTGAGGCGGTATAATCTCCGTTCTGTAAGAAAATTGATGTCAGCCTGAGGTTCACAAATGGCTCAGATTTTGTCACCCCTATCTCGGGGGATTCTGAAAAACTGCCTTCTGCCAATAGGGTTCCCTTTCCATGTAGAGGTCTGCATCCTTCATTTGAATGGAGTGTATAAACCAAGGAAAATCTTGGAAAACAGTGCTTTGACTCATTCTCTTGACTGAATATATTTATCACTGGATATGTTCTTGTTTCTCTGCTCTCTCTTCAAAAGCAGTGAGCTGGGGGAAGAGGAGCGCCTTCTCAAGGGCAAGGCTCCATGGCTTTTGCTGCTGGGAACACTGTTAACTCAAGGGGTGCTGCACAAGTGGGATTTCTCAGGGTTTAGGTGCTTTGTGGTGTGGGGTAAAGGTGGGAAACCTAGTGTCAGGTTACAGCAAGACTGCTTGGTTTGCGTTGCTTTGTTTTGTTCTGTTGTGGTTTTAAGTAGAAAAGAAATACGGATCTAAGACCTTCCAGCTTATTCTTCCTTTTTTCTGTTCTAACCATGACTAATTCTGGCTAGTTCAAACAAGAACATAATGAGCTACTAAAAATGTTAGAGCAGTGCACTGCTTACACTAATTAATGTTTCTGTGGGAATAGTTTAAACAGAAATGAGCATGTGTGTAAGTTTACTTAAACCATAAGGGAAACTGGTTTTGTGTTTTTGCTGTACTCCCACGCTGCCTTCCTTTATCTGCCCCTTCCCAGCAAGAACTGGCTGCTCCTGGCCTTGCACTCGGGTCGCATTTGCAGTTTACTATTTCACAGCTCCTTCCAGGAGACAGAGATTTCCTGATGCCTGAACAAAGCAATGATTTTATGTGCAGTTTCTTTTAACCATTTATGAAATGGTCAGGCAGAATCTCCAAATCACTCCAGCTGTAGAAATATTCATAGGTGAAGTGGAGGTATGAATCGCTTTGATAGTATTTATATGCACTGAGGAAATGATTTTATACCCTTGCAAGTAATGTGAGTAAAAAAACCCACCAACCAACCAACAGCTGTCAGTCTGATCCAATTTATAAAATATTTTTAGACGTGATTAAGGAAAGCAAATGTTAAATGGAGGAGTGCAAGTTAGCTGGCAGCAGCAGTGAGAATTAATCACTCAAAACCAGTGTTTCTAAAGGTATTTTATAAAGACTAAGTCTAGGCCTGGTTTGGTCTTACATTTTTTTTCTGATTTCAAAACAAATCACCTCTAATAAATTTGCACATTACATGGATTGGTTGATAGGGGGGTTGCATGTGGCTGTCTCCGGCATGTAGCTGGGCCATTTTTAGAAAAAGGTTGTTTACTGTAGATAAATATGAGATTGTGTGTCTGAAAACAGAGTAAATTCTTCCTATAAAGTGGTGTATCTGTATCCTGACAAATGGCTATTGGCAAAATGATCTCTTAGATAGCACAGCAATTTAGAGTGACTTTCAGTGCTGTATTGAAGAGACTTGGGGAGATTGTTGCACAGCAGAACAGAAGTGGAGAAGAGTAGCATCATGTTGGCTTGCTTTGGATACAGTACTTAAAAGACTTGTAATGGATTATTGCCTCCAGTTCTCATGCTTGATTTTTCAACAGCCTTTTTAAAGCACAGAAACTCCACTAAAATGCTCTAGATGCTGGAAAAGGTCCCCTAGGGAGAAAATTAGAGGGCAGAACAAAAAGGATTGAAACGGGCTTAATTTCAGCATGCTTCCACAGGAGGAAAATGTCTGCTTCCAAGGGACTTTTAATATAGCTGAAATGCCTGGAGAAAGCATCATCAACTGTGAGTTGCAGTTAGACAACTCAAAAGGGACAGGATGCAGTACTTTTGATGGTATGTGTGAATAACCATTAGAACAAGCTCGAAGAGAAGTGACGGCTTGCTTTTGCAATTCGAAATTGTGGTGCTCTCCTGGAGAATGTACTTAGTGAGGCACAACTCGCTGAGTACCATCTGGGGGCAACAGCATGAAATTCTGCATCTTCTGGTATAATGTGAGATGAGACAAATGGCTTGGTTGTCCATTACCTCCTTAAATTCTGTTGAAATGAAAACCACTCTGTATTTTCTTTTAAATATGTTACTAAGGATGGGGTTTTTTAAAGTAAATTGCGACTATTTTTAAAAACACCCCATATTTATTACATCTAGGTCTGTTATATAAGATTTATCCATCACAGGGCTATCTTCTGTAGTATTTTGAGTTTATTGTTGACTGTAATGTTCCTTAAACATATTGAGAGCTACTTGTTCTTTTCTTCCTCTCTTCTATATGCTGTTCACACTTTCTTGGAGAATATTTGGGTCAGAGACTTTTATATGCAGCTTGGAGTTTACCAAGTTTCTTTTTAAAAATTGACTGTTGCTCTCTCATAAACCACATGCTCAAACTTTAATCAAGGGATTTGAAGATACCCCTGTGTTATGGCTAGGCACTTCTTGTTAAATGTATTACAGAACTGAGTATAAATAAAATGCCATGTTACAAAGTTTTGGCGTTCTGTTTTGGCTGCTACTGAGTTGTACTGGTGAGGGGGATTGTTGTGCAGTCCTTTTTATGAGTCTTCCACAAATGCATATTCTGGTTTTAATCAAGGTGTTTTTTTGAAGGTGGGGGAAACAAAACCAGAAGAGCGTGCCTAAATCTGCTAGTCTGAATTGCAGTGTGTTTGCTTCCATCAGTTATTACTCTGTGCAAGACTGACCATCTGTGGCTGCTTTCTCTAACACCTGTGTTTAATCTTCAGATCTCCGATGGCCAAGGAGATGAGCGCTCAGAGTCCCCCTATGAAAGTGCTGATGAGACTCAGACTGAAGTGTCTATATCATCCAAAAAATCTGAGCGAGGAGCAGGAACAAAAAAAGAATATGTGTGTCAGGTGAGAGATGTTAGCTGGGCTGTGTTTCCCGAGCTTTCCTAGAAAAGGTCTTTTTAAATATGAAAATGACAATATTAGGCCAGAAACAGGTTTATCATGTGTGTCTGAGATGTCTGTTAGTGATGAGGTTGTCATGGCAGTAAATGAAATTCTTAATACCTAATTATTATTTTTCTTGACCTCCAGTAAGTGACTTAGCCTTTCTGCTTGAGTTTCCAGGTCTGTAAGATAAGCATAATTTGTACCTGAGAAGAAGCACATGAGTGTTGCCAGGTGACTGGTTAGATGATGCAGAAGAGCTGCTGGTTTCTCTGTTAGCTCAGAGGAGGAAGTCCAGCCCAGTGGGCTCTGTGTGCAGCAGAGATGGCAGCACTGCTCTGCCGTGGTGTGCGGGCGGGAAGCGACTGAAAGCAAAAGCCTTTCTCAAACTGTTCTAGAAGGGCTCTTAGGCTATGAAATGGTAACACAATCCAAGTGGATAGATAATTTTGTTTCCATGAGACTGGGCAAGCAGTTACATTTCCATTTTTTATACGTAGTGAGGATGAGGTTGTATCTATCTATAAATGTTGGGTAATCCTTAAATTCTGCCAGTGCTGTTTTTCGGTTCATCTTTAGTTATGCATGTGTCACTGCTAACCACTCAGACAGAGAAGTAATTGTGCCAACTGAACTGATTTCCTTTTGCCAAGGAAAAGGAAAGGAAGGATGCTTTTTAACCCTACTCAGATGCATCAGTGTGCTCAGGGAGTATTTCTTACAGCTTTTTTTCCTATTCCTTTTTTTCTGTCAGGTTGTATTTACTCCTGAACCATGGTCTGAGAGGGATATTTCTAGTGGTTTAATGATTCTGTTACGTGTTTCAACTTGAAGCCGGGGCATGTGACGATGCTTGTAAAATAATCTTTCGCTTGTTAAATTTGATTTCAACAATGGGAAAAGATATTTTGAGGAGCAGTATATGAAAAGGAATAAAGAAAACAGGTTTTTTTCACATATGAACTTTTCTTTAACATTCAATGCCTTTGTGTTGTAAAAGCTGTGTGAAAAAACAGGTGATCTCCTACTGTGTGAAGGACTTTGCTATCGAGCTTTTCATGTAAGCTGCCTTGGGCTCTCTGGAAGACCAGCAGGAAAATTCATTTGTAGTGAATGTACATCAGGCAAGTTTGTCCCTTTCTATTAATTAAAAAAAAAAAAAAGTTATAGTTTTCCCATATATTGCTCTAGGATGTCCTCCTGGGCAGAGTATGTATCCTCAGACGAACCCTTATTTATCCTTTGGGACCTGACAGGGTGGGAGTTCATAGAGTACCACGAAGTGTGCCATGTTTTACAAAGTTCACCCTGTTTTCAGTGAGAACTCTCTTGCAACATGTCTAATTTAATCAGAATCCCATTGCCTTAATAACTACAGATTATTTGCTCTCTCAGTACAATTACAGATGAGATTTAAAGTCTGTCACAAAGACTTAAGAAATCCTAGAAAAAAAAGCGTTGAGTGAAACGTTTTAAGTTCTTTTTCAGTCCTTTGTGTGTCTATATCAATCTTTTGCTTTTCCTGTTAGACTACCTTATTGCTATTAATTTCATTTGCTTTTAATCCTGTAATAACTGCTTGGAAGTTCTTAATCTCAAAACTTTACATAAGATTTGCGTTCTTGCTCATAAGCTCATTTCAGTACATGCAGTAAACCTTGTTGGAACTGCTGCTTCAAAATAAAGCTGTTCCAACTAGTCCAGAAAAAAGATTAGAGGATGCTTGTCTTTGGTTTGTGGTCCTGCTTCAAATTTCACAGGACCACAGACAACCCATCATCCTATTTCACTGGTTTAAAAAAAATTTAAAAATTCATAGTTGTCCTGGCGTACTGAGGCTTATAAATAAGAACATAAAATCAGATTGGTGAGGCTTTGGGTGTTGTTGTGTACACTTCAACTGCAAATGGGTTTGCTTTCTAACTTTATTTTATTTGTATCTGAGCAGATCAGTATTTAATGCTAAAGAGCTAAAGTAAATAGATCGCTGCATGAAGTTGTTACAATATGGATATCCGCAACATCAAGTAATGCAATTTGATTTGTTGAAAAAAACCTCCTGCACAGAACAAAAGCAACTCCCTCATGCATAACATAATGGCCAGAGAGAAATGTTTTAAATTCATGTGTTTGGATGAAAAATGAGTTACATTCTGTTTATTATTTTGCCACCAGGTGTGCACACCTGTTTTGTGTGTAAGGAGAGAAAGGCAGATGTGAAACGCTGTGTTGTGTCTCACTGCGGAAAATTCTACCACGAAGCTTGTGTGAAAAAATTTCATCTCACTGTGTTCGAGAACAGGGGGTTTCGATGTCCTCTCCACAGCTGCCTCAGTTGTCATGTTAGTAACCCCTCACATCCACGAATTTCAAAAGGTAGTTTCATTTTACATTTTTGTGACCAATGAATTAATTTTATTTATGGTATGCTGAGGTAAGGAATGTGTCCATTTGAGAGCTGCTAGCTGCGGTTTCGTTAGGCATAAATGGACTATCAATAGATTGAGAATTCTTGAAAGTAGTAATAGAATAAGTTTTAGTCAGCTTTAGTATTTACCTTGTGTTCTTTTTCTAACTAGCTTTCAGTTATCCGTAGTTAACCATGTTTTCTTCTCAAGAGAGAATGAAATCTAGAATGCATAGAGGATGAGGAGAGAGGCCAAGCAGTGAGGGCAGGACCTGAAAATGTACAAAAACTGCAGCAAGGCTCAATGAAAGTGGAGACATTGATTCTGTGCAGGTTTTTAGCTTTGGGCAACATTTGCAGACAAAATTACATGACTAAGGAAGAGCTGGTCTACCCTGGTGTTCATAATTAAAGTCTTTGAGTGCTTTAAATTGGGTGTAGGATTCTCTAAAAACCTTTATTAATTCAGTATTGTTGCAAATACTCAAGCGTTGAAAACATAGTGGCTGGGGTTTTGTGGGTGCATATAGGGTGTCTCAGCAATGCCATCTTTTTTGCTGAAATAACAAGTGAGTTTTGTCTCAAAGTAACCCCTGAGTGTTGTGCTTTGCCAGGGAAGATGATGCGCTGCGTGCGCTGCCCCGTCGCGTACCACGCCGGGGACGTTTGCATTGCCGCGGGATGCGCCGTCATCGCCTCCAACAGCATCGTGTGCACCAACCACTTCACTGCCATGAAGGGGAAGAGCCACCACGCCCATGTCAATGTCAGCTGGTGCTTTGTGTGTTCCAAAGGTAAATGGGTGGGGAACTCCTTCAGAAATGCAGCATCAAAACGTTTTATTCTTCGGTTTAGGTGTTGTTTTTCTAATCTGTTTATAGCAGATCGTTAGAAATGTGCGTATGAAGTTAGGCTTTGTTAGGTTTTGCTGTAATGTCAGGTTGGCTTACGCTGCTTCAGGGCTTTAAATATCCTTTTTTTTCAGAAATAATTTATTAAAGAATGTCTTTACTTGGGCTTTATCCAACAACCAGAAGCCTGATTTAGTTCTTTACAAGAGACACCTAATGAGTATTTCTCTCTTCTTTCCCCTGTGTTCAGTGTACTAAAGCTTTTTGTGTTTCTTTATTGCTAATATGTAATATTGCACCATAAATATTTTAAGAGTTGCTTTTAGTTTAGCAGCAGACAGCAAATTGAGTCAGTATTAGTTGCTACTAATTATGGGTGTTTTGTTTTATCTTGTACAATAAATCTGTTCCTTATTGAGAGCCACAAAATGCATAGTGCTGATTAAACTTGTAGCAGTGAAACTTTACCTGATTTGTTAACAAATTAACATGCAGCTTTTAAGCTGCAGCCAACTTTCCACTTGATAATTCATGGAACAAACTAACAGCCTTGTTCCTTCTCCCCCAGAGGGGGAAAAAAAACCCAAAATCATAAAAGAAATCTCTTGTGGTTAAAATTTTTCTTACATAGAAATGTTGATATATATTAAAACTATGTTAAACATATTGTAGTCATTAAAGTACAGCAAAGTAATTATAATTTGTGCATTATTCTGGCATTTTTATCACCAGCTTGCTTGTTATTTTGCATGTGTTACTAACCCGAGTCTGCCAGGCATATAAATTAGTCAGGACCTTTTGGCTGCTGTACCCAGCTAAGTGATGTGTGTATTCATTGCTGAGGGTCAGCATGTTTTAACCATTTATTTTCTAATTGAACCTACCACATATGTATCATTTCAAACCTGTCTGGAATGCAAAACTTTTATTTTGGTCTTAATGTTTTCTAACCTTGTCTTTTTTCCCTTTTTTGCCTCTCTGCAGGTGGAAGTTTGCTGTGCTGCGAGTCATGCCCGGCAGCCTTTCACCCTGACTGCTTAAACATCGAAATGCCAGATGGAAGCTGGTACTGCAATGACTGCAGGGCGGGCAAGAAGCTCCATTTCCAGGATATTATTTGGGTTAAACTGGGAAATTACAGGTCTGATGAAGGAATTTGTGTTGTTTTACAGTACTGGCATGTTTAACTAAGGATCATACAACTGGTTGCTCCTGTAGGCCAGCCTTGCTGCACACTGATTTCTCACTCCTCTCTGAGCTAAGGGACCTCACCTCCTTGCAAGCTTCAGGTTCAAAGACTTGCAGCTTTGCTGTTGCTCTTGGCCAAGGCATTACCCATACAGGACTCCTCGAGTCTTCTGACTTCTGCCTCCAGTCTATGAGCTTTCAGCTCCTGTTTGTTTCAGAGATCTCTGCCAATAAATTGGTATAACTGGTAATTGGCTGAATTACTCCCTCGCAGGCTGGGACATCAGTCACTCAGGTTGTTGGTGTTCCACACTTGCATGACATTTGAGTGAGATAGAGGTAGCTGGGGGTTATCCTTGAAACATTAACAGGTGTTATCATCCTTCTCTTGATCTTTGACAATTACAGTAATTGCAGGCCTTGTAAAGATGATGATTTTGCTACCTCGACACAGGAAATCCTCTGTGTGTGCTTACCTTGCAGGCTGGTGAAGTCCCACAGATCTGAGTGTCAGGCCTTCCTTTTCTAGTCTTCTCTCTACTCTCTACTGAGAGAGGGGAGGAAAGGATTTTAAATCCTCTTGGATATTGGAAATAATAATCAGTTACTGCTGTTACAAGTGATTTTGTTAAACTGTCTCTTGCAGAAAGATCTTGACTAAAATGCTGTATTTTTTTATTTGTACTTCTGTGCTAGATGGTGGCCTGCAGAAGTTTGCCATCCGAAAAACGTTCCCCCCAATATCCAGAAAATGAAGCATGAAATCGGAGAATTTCCTGTGTTTTTCTTTGGTTCTAAGGATTACTATTGGACGCACCAAGCACGGGTGTTCCCTTACATGGAGGGAGACAGAGGGAGTAGATACCAAGGGATCAAAGGAATTGGAAAAGTCTTCAAAAATGGTACATAGCTAAAAGTAAACAAAAATAATCCTGGGATATGCATGCTTTGCTTTCTTCACACATAGCCTTGGGTTTTGAACATTTGCAGTCACTATTACTGTCTTTGCATGAAAACATTATTTTCATGTCTTGTAAAAAGCTGAGATGTAACTGAAATTAAAACTGATGATTTTTACTTTCTGGAAAGCTAAAAAAAAAATTGAGAGAGTAGACTCTCTCAGACTGGGAGACTAAAAGAGTAGAATTTATACATCTGTTAAGAGCGTTAACACTCCAGAAGCATTGTTTGCAAGAAAACTGAATGATGGGACTAGGAAGTAGACAATGATTTGTTTTAACACACATGGGAATGAGCAAGTCAGTTGGCGGGGGGTAATCCTCTTTCTGGCATTTCTATTGATGCTGCAATCTTTTTCAGCTTTGCAAGAAGCTGAAGCTCGATTTCGAGAAATAAAGCTACAGCGAGAAGCCAAAGAAACCCAGGAGAGTGAACGTAAACCTCCACCATATAAACATATTAAGGTAGAGTTTGAGGAAATGACACTGGGTACTCGAAGATTTGAGCTGAGCAGTGAGATGGGGTCAGGTTGTAATGATGGTAACTGCTTTCACAGTCAGGAGATGGTAAAATTTTGCTTTGAGAACATCTAGTGATGCAAAACCAATTTAGTAACCGCTATGTAACTCTTGCAATAAAAAGTCATATTTGAACTATTTTAATATATTTTTCAGGTGAATAAACCTTGTGGTAAAGTGCAGATATACACTGCTGACATATCTGAGATTCCCAAGTGCAACTGCAAACCCACAGATGAAAACCCTTGTGGCTTTGATTCCGAGTGCCTCAATCGGATGCTGATGTACGAGTGCCACCCACAAGTTTGTCCGGCAGGAGAGCGGTGCCAGAACCAGTGCTTTACGAAGCGCCAGTACCCTGAGACAAAGATCATCAAAACTGATGGCAAAGGGTGGGGTCTGGTTGCCAAGAGGGACATCAAAAAGGTAGAAATTGTTATTACCCAGCAGAGAATCGGTGACCTGCGATGCTGTTTGTGGGTTTGGGATATACTTCACTAGTCATACTTGGTGTCTTTCAGGGGGAGTTTGTGAATGAGTATGTGGGAGAGCTGATTGATGAAGAGGAATGTATGGCAAGAATCAAATATGCACATGAAAATGACATCACCCACTTCTATATGCTTACTATTGATAAGGTAGGGTATTTGTTGTTTTTTGACATTATTTACTTAAAACTTTATTTTGATCTCTTCTTCTGTTGATCACCTTGGTAGGGCACTCTGCTACTTTTGACATACCAGTGTCATATATTCACAGCATTGCATCTTCTATGCCTGCTCTCTCCATTCTATATGTACATAAAGAATCTCCTTAGTTCTGTGTTATGTAATAAATTACACATTAAGGTCTACAGGTTGCTTGAAATGAAGTACTGTACTTACCCGTACCTGTAAGTACAAAGTACTTACCTGCCTAGTCTTAAAATGAAGTATGAAGATTGGGGAAATAGTAGTGATATAGTGGAAGGAATTGCTGCTAACAATACTTTTACTAAAATTTCAGCAACAGAAAATAAAATTCTCACTTGAGAGAACGTGAAATAGAATTGTGAGGCTGTGTCCTATATAGGGCATTTAATCTTTTTTGCAGCCATCTGTCCCTTGCTTTGTTTATAACAAAACTAGGCTTGTGCTTTTGTAGAAACTCTTTTCTGAAAGCACTCTCTGTGTTAGTAGCCAGCTACCCTCCACAAATTGATTCACAGCAAATTATTGCAGCACACTAATTAACGGACCAAAATAATTCAGCACCTGTGGTTCTGTGCACACCTCTGAGTATTTTCTTCCTCAGGAGGGGGAGAAAGTGAAGAACCTGGACAGCAGGAGTTATAGATTATCTATATTACATTGTTTCAGTCCCTAGACAGGTAGTTAGGAGATAAACAAGAGCTGGCTGCCAGTCCTGCATTTTTTTCAGTCCCAACCACCATTCTTTTTCCCAAGACTCTTACTCCGCATTTCCACAGCTGCTGTTTTCATTAGTCCTGTAACTGAGGAGTTCCTGCCCAGGAGTTACCACCACAGAATGATGAAACCATGTTTCTCTGAACACTTAAGAGTTTCTCGCCCCTCTAGTAGATTGACATACAACGTCAGTGTGTTAAATATCTGAACTGAACATGTATTTGGCTCTTACTGTAATTAATAAACGCTCATTGTGGGTCTATTTTGCCAAAACTGCCAATGCCAATATGAGGCTGAGCTGCCCATGCAGTGAAATCTGTGCACATAGGCATGATAGTTGTACATGTGCATTATAAAAATGAGCTAGAAGGAAACCATAATAATACTTCATAAATAAGCAAAGCCTTCTCAAGCAGCACTGCAAAGAAACACAGTTCTGGCAATTTCAAAACTTTATTTTATTTTGTTAATGTTTGGTATATTTGGTGGAGATAGAAATGAAAAAGCAATTGTGTATAGGGATGGGATGTTTTTAGCTTACCAAGAGCTTGTTTTTGTTTAAACTAGGCTGATTTGGGGAAAGAAGTCTGGTGAGAAACTAGTAATCTCTGGAAGTAATCATGCAGTGACTTGGTAAATGCCATAAAGCACAGTACTTGTAGATGCCTCACAGCTTCGTGAATGCAAAGAAAATGGTAAAGGGACTGAGTCTGAGTTTTGAGGCTTCCTGGGGGAGGGGGTTCCTTAACATGCCCACCACAATGCTCACAAGAACACTTTATCCTGCCATGTGGCTGCGATGGGTGCTGGGAAAGGTGAGCTAGAGCATGAGTATTGCTTTGGGAGTGTCACATTCCAGGCCATGTGGGACACTACAGTTTCCAATACAACATGTACCCTCAGTTGGCTTGTGTGCTCTGGATAGCAACATTATGTCAGTTCTGAATGCAACTACTGAAATCAGTTGTGGATGATTTTTTTTTTTTTGGTTGTTGTTGTTTTAATTTGGTATGAGAGGAAAGAAAAAACATTCATCCTGTTGCTGGTTTGTTCTCCAGGACCGTATTATTGATGCTGGCCCCAAAGGAAACTATTCTCGATTTATGAATCACAGCTGCCAACCAAATTGTGAAACTCTAAAGTGGACAGTGAATGGAGACACTCGTGTCGGGCTCTTTGCTGTGTGTGACATTCCTGCAGGTACATCAGCTCGGCTTGGCTTTGGTTTCATTCCCTGAGTTAAACCTTTTATGCAGTTCTGAGTGGGACAGTCATGGTTTAACTGATTCAGTGCAAGTATTGTTGTAGAGAGCTCATCACACAGGGGAGATGCTTTGTGATCTGCCTTTTACTTTAATTTTTCTTAATTGTGAGTCTCATGGCTTCTTTTTGTTGCTTGCTTCTAGGGCAAGTATCCTTAGTCAGGTTTTGTTTTGGAGCTCTCAAATGCATCTTTTCCATGAACATGATAAGCTTAAGGAGTGGATGTAGGAGGCTGTTTAAAAGTACCTGTGTTCTGGTTTGTGTACACACATGCTCACAGACACACATACCTATCTATAGCTGTATTTAGCTGGATGGATGGATAGTTATGTGTGTAGGCCAGACACAAGCACAGTTTTGTGAAGTCAAATGAATTTATTTTAAAATGTAATTGCATAAGACATCATGCTATATAGGTATCTAGTTAATCATTGTCAGTGCTTATCAGCAGTAAAGAGAAGAGGGAAAATCCTATGGCAATACATCAACAAGCAAGTCCCAGACAAGCAGACAGATAGCAAAAGCTGTATTTGTTTGTAATAATTTTGATAGAATTTGTTACCTTGTCCTTTTCACACTCAGGGACGGAGCTGACTTTTAATTACAACCTTGACTGTCTGGGCAATGAAAAAACAGTCTGCAAATGTGGAGCCCCAAACTGCAGTGGATTTCTTGGGGACAGACCAAAGGCAAGTAATACATCAAGAGATTTTGACAGTCTTGTCTGGGGAAGGATTGTAGAAGCTTCAAACTGACTAAGAATATGCCTAACTGTAGTCAGTGAGATTATTCTGACATTCTAGTTTATATTTCCCCATCTAAACCTTAAAGTATGATTATTTTGTTAAGATTCATTTAAAAAAAAATTGAGTTGAACTGAAGAATAAAAAATGTGAGTTTCGAATGAGGAAAAAATGTTACCAAAGTATATCAAGAAATTATCTGTATGATTCCTGTCAGGTTAGTCTGAAGCCTGTAATCCAGCAGAAGTTGATGGAGCTTCCTGAAGGGCTGGCATAGGAGTGGGAGGGAAGGCACGAGTACCACCTGTGGATGTTGAAAAGCTGCGCCTTCCTGTGGTCCTTCACACTGCTCAGTACCAGCCACTTCAGAGGGTGGACTGGGAATCTTCAAAACCCACACAGCTGGTTTTTGTTAAGAGATGGACTTAAATGAGGTTTCACATAAGCTTGTGAAACATTTACACAGACAACTACGAAGAAATTAAATGTTGCAGTTTAGTTTTATGGGGCTGTCTGCATTGGTAGATAGAATGGGCTAATTTTAAAGAAAGTAGATAGTGAATACTGGGGTGAGAGGGAGGGAATGATGGTAGGGATGTTGAGAAATCATCCAAAATTTTATTATGATTTGGTGAAGGAGAGTTAAAGTGCAAGCAGCAGAATGTCAGATTGAAATAGGGATAAGGTTTGGTATATTCTTGCCATCATTAACTACAGTTCTTGAAGTTCTACTGTCTGTTCCTCAAAGAGAAATGGAGGCAGGTTTTAGTAATTCCAGCATGAGTATTGACAACTGGAAGAGAAAAATGGATATTGAAGTGATTGGTGGTGCAAGTACATAATGAGGGTAAATTAGCCACAAGCAGATTAGACTGGAAATTGGAAGACCTTTTGTCAGTGACAAGAAAATGAAGGGAGTTTTGCAGTAGGAAGGTCCTGTAGGGAGAAGATCTGGTTTCAGGATGACTTTTCAGAAGGGTCACTGTAGGTGTTTTGTCAACACAGATGAGTACAGTGAGGCACTGGGCAGGTCTGCCCCTAGTCAAGTTTTTGGCTGTGTGCATGGTCTGCCAGGTGTGCTAGCAGCTTGGCTAGGTTGTGTAATGTTTTTCCTTTGCAAAACTGGCATTTACAGATTTACATCTTACTCTTTCAGAATTCTTCCACTAATGCCTCAGAGGAAAAAGGCAAAAAGACCAAAAAGAGAACACGGAGACGCAGAACGAAAAATGAAGGGAAGAAAGAATCTGAAGATGATTGTTTCCGTTGTGGTGATGGAGGCCAGCTGGTATTGTGTGACAGGAAATCTTGTACTAAAGCTTATCATCTCTCCTGTCTTGGTTTGGTGAAACGTCCTTTTGGTGAGTCAGCCCATGTCTTACACTTGTGTAAATAACTTGTGCAGGTACCTCAGTTATTGCACTGAAACCTTGTCAGGATTGTCATCTTGAAAACATTGGGTTTGTATGGCAGGAAGTTTGTTTGTTCATCGTGTGGGAGCAGCTCCTCTTGGATTTGAAGACAAAATTATGGCCTCCTCCTGCCTCTTTGGCAAATGAGGCATTTGTTCTACAAATGTAGGTAACTGAGTACATCACCTGGTAGGAGCACCATGGCCCTGCCACAGGAAAGTTGATTTTATCTAAGAAATGCATGAAACCCTTTGAGTTCAAGCCAGAAGAACAGCAGCAGCTTCTGAAAGAAGGCAAGTAGGGAAATCAAGAGCAGCAGACATCAGGTTGCAGTTCCAGATATCACAGGAGTTACTGGGTTCCAGTCAGCCATATCAGGTGGGATGTGAACAAGGGAAGCAGGCAAACCCTGTTGTCCCAGAAACAAGTAAAACAAGGACTGGTAAAGTATGCTGGGGCGAAACAGCAGCTGTAGGTGAAGCACACCAGTCATCCCTGAGCAAAACTGGCAACAGACAGGGGACTGCTGTAAGAGTAGGCAGCAGCTGGCCAGATGTTTGGACGGTCTACCAGCCTGCAAGTTCTGTAAAATGTTATTGAGTGAAGCCTCAGTCATTTCTTCTAGCTGGAGCTGACTGCTGTGTTCAAATGAGAGTGTGTCAAGTCTGCTCCTTGCAGCTGCCAGCTGAGCTTCAGAAGCATGATGTAGCATTTTGAGTGTCGAGATCAGCCCTGGTAGTTGCTGTCATTTGCTTTGTCAGGAAAGTTGTGCCTTGTTCAGCTGCTACAACACCAAACTTCTTTAAGAGATGACGCTGTGTTTTACTCCCCACTAATAGGCTCTTTGGTTTTGATTGCAGGGAAGTGGGAGTGTCCTTGGCACCACTGTGATGTTTGTGGCAAACCTTCTGTTTCTTTCTGCCACTTCTGCCCAAACTCTTTCTGCAAGGAGCACCAAGACAGGACAGTACTAAATTCCATGTTGAATGGACAGTTATGCTGCTCTGAACATGTTCTCGGGGTGGATTCTGTTGAAACTCAGAAGACTGAGAAACCCCGCAAAAAACTGAACAAGTTCAAGCCTAGGAGAAAGAGGAACAGATGGATGAGAGCTGAATGCAAATAGTCATGGACTGCAGTTTCTACTGCTAACACTATCTTGTAGATAAGTTGTGAATATGACCAGGGAAGGACACAATTTTACATATATTCTGTAAAGGTTACAATGGGGGGGGGGGGAATATNTATTGTTTGTAAAGGTTACAAGGGGGGGGGGGTGGTTGTTTTGTTTTTATAAATCCACTGAGCCAACCACAGCAGTCTTCTGCTGCTTCTGCACTGATAACGAACTGCATAGTTCAGCAAACTTCAGGACAAACCAAACTTATTACTCAGCATTACAGTTACACTTGAATTGTTACGAATGTAAAATGTTCCCTCCAAAATACTTGCAGGTTGGAGGTAGGTTAAAATCAAACCAGGTAGGCGTAAACATAGTTTTTTTGAGATAGTATTTGTCAGCCAACAGATGTTTAAAATAGTATATCCTTGAAAGAAGTTGTTAGTTCTCAAGTCCTTTTGAGTAAGAAATGGCTTGGTCTGTGGTCCCAATGAGATTTGCTTGCCTTGTGTGTTTTTGAGCAAGTGCTTGAATGCCAGTCATGACCCAGGTGCGTCTCTCGCTATAGCCACACACACACAACAATTGGTTTGTGCTCTTCAAAAATGATTCTTAAGCAATCATGATCATAAATATCCTTCCACCAAGAAATGTGATACGTGGTGGGAAAGGCACACCCTGTACCAGAGAGGGGGAATCTTACTGTAAGAGATTTTTTTCTATACTGTTTTTTCCTGTATTTCATCCCAGCAAAATAGAAGTTACTTGATCTTGCAGAGCCGTACAGGTCTGGACTTGAAGGCATATTGTCTTGCAATCTAGGCCCAGTATGCTAGGATTTTTGTGTCTTAATAAAAATAAATCTTACAAAAACTATTATGTGGAAAAGATTACTTGATTTTTTTTTTCCTTAATGTCAGGTAAAATGCAGAGGCAAATGTTTCTTTGGAGTGTTAGAAGTCCAAGCATTTCAACTTTATGATAATGCAAGAAATGCCCAACAAGGACAAAACCACCCCCATGAATGAAACAGAAAGTGAAACTTGACTAAAGTGCAAAAACTAAATTCAAAACAAGTAAAAGTGAAATAGATTTTTGAAGAAGTACGTAAGAATTTTGATGTGAAATTTAGCCTGACTGTTCCTTTTGATAAAGTTTGTATAAAAGTGACTTCTTGACTTGACAGACTGAAATTTTTTGTTACATTTTTAGGAGCTCTGCTCTCAACTATCTTGTCACCACTGTGTTGTGTCAGCAAAGCCATTTTGAATTCCTCACTCCCATTAGCGTTAGGTTCTCACTAACAGTGAATATACAAGGCTTAGTATTTATGGAAATAATACTAGAACTAGGAAAAAACGGTAAAGAAAAACATCTTTGCCAGTTTTGTTCCCAGTGCATGTCCGTGGCGTGTGCTTAGACAGCGTTCCAAGCATGTTTTGAGTTGTGCCATTGTTACCCACCCTCCGTAAACACCACTTGCACCTCCATGTCCATTGAGCCATTTGTGTATGTTCTAGCTTAGTTCACCCTTAATAGTGCAGAAACTCTGTGTAGCCCTTTTGAAAATGAAGCCTTGCTATATCATGGAAGTGTATGGGTTTTTTCCAAGGTATTTCTTCAGGATTTGATTTAGTCTTTGGAATTACAAAAATCCCCATTTACTCCCAACACATAAAAATTTTGGTTTTATTAGAAGATATTAATTGAAGAAGGTTATAGATGTTGCATTGCCCTATGCTGAACGCTTTGGTTTCTGTTTTGTGACCAAAATGCTTTGGTTTTTGAATCAGTTTTTATAAACACTGTTGGAAGGTTAATTTTTTTTTTTATATAATTTTGAAGAAATAGCACAGTTCAAAATCAGGGGAAGTGTTACATGTTTGCATTTTTTAAAATGGTATGCCAAGCCTTGCACTCAAGTTAAAATTCAAGATTCCGTAATTGATTTTGAGGGAAACTTCTTCTCTGCCATGGGACTGAAGAACAGTCCTGTGCCTAAAATCAAAACCAAAACATGATATTATGGATGTTTCTCTAATCTTGGGTTTTGAGGGAAGGAAAACGAGGTCAGGTAATAAAGCAGAAATATTTTCCTCATTGCTTTAAAACAAAATGAAGGAATTTGATGTCATTGGGACCATTCTTTGAATACTATACCATATAAGGAAGGCTTTGTAAGAATACCTTTGAATAAGTTATTATAAAATTTTTCCTTTACATTCCATTGCTTTTATATTTTGTTAATATTTTTTAGTTGTTTTGTTGCTTTTTCCTCTTCATGTGTAGGTGTAACAGCTCTGCCACTCTGGAACAGTGATGCCCCAGGTCCTAAGAGGCAGATCCCCACTTCCAGAAGCCCCTGTCTCAGTTACTGACAGGCACTGCTGCAGTGACAGCACTCATGGGGTTTGGGCTGGGGCACGGAGCCCACAGCTCCCTGCCCCCTCTCCGGGGACTCACAAGCACATTCAGCCCAGCAGGATGCAGGACAGCCACCCCTTGTGTCTGTCTGTGGGGACAGAGAGACTTTATGTTCACAAAACCAGATCTGAGCCAGGGGCTATTTGGCCTTCTGCTTCCTTCTACCTCTCCCTGCTCTTTACTTCTCCCCTCTCTGGGCCCACGGAGTTCTGCATCCTTGAGGCTGCAGACCAGGAGTTCGCTTGTGAGTTCCTAGGAATTCATTCCTTCTGCTGGGCACAGTCATGTAGACTGATCTTGAGAAGGAATGTGGATCATACTCTCCTGTGATACGTACTGGCCATGTAACCCTGTGAGCTCAGCTCAGGCACTCGGGTGGTGATCTGGGAGAGTTTTGGTTTCTGTACCAGGACAGGTGGGGTTTAGGTGCATTGTAATGAAGGCTTCTGTACCTTACTCTGCAGCCTGGGAAAACAGGCTAAAGTTTTTTTTAAAAAAGAAGACAGAAGAAAAGTCGTGACATTGTTTTCATTTTCCCACTGTTTAAATACAAGGTAAAACAATCCTTAAGACTTGAGCTTTCTCATGATGCAACTCAATATTTCTAGCACTCAGCAACTTGAAGGATTTTCTGTTATAAATTAATCTAAACAACATCTAACTGTGGCATATTATGTGGCCTTAAATGATGTTCTTCGTGTCTTGCCTGTCAAAGTAGCAAAATGTCATTCCTTTTCCAGCAAAAAGCTGATACATGACAGCCAATTTCAGAATTTGTTGTTCTTTTATCACATGAGCAAGCATGGAAACAGTTTTCAGTTGAGTATGTTAGATGTATTTTCATACAACCTAGGAAAAATAATCAAAGTAAATGTCTGTTTTGTTCAATAGCTTTGTGTTCATGGTCAGGTTTTAGGAGGTTTTTTATTTGAATTACTTGGAAAAGCAAAATATCTTGAAAGACGTATTAATGGGATTTTTCCACATTGTTGAGTCTCATTATTCCATGTCTGACTGCTTGAGAAACTTCAATGTCTTATTAAATGTTGAATTCTATTCCTAGTTATTTAAGAAGTTGCTAAGTCTCTTTTGTAAAACAGCTCTATATGCTTATTTTGACACTATTTTTTTTCTTTAAAGAAAAAAGTGAAATTGATACATACTAAGCAAGCGTGGTTTGGCAGAGAGGGAACAGGGCTTTGTTCTCTCATAGAGAAAACTTACACTCCAGGCCTTCCTAAGAGACACCCTGGAAATACTGTTTTACACTTCCATGGAGGTGATAATGATTGTGCTTTGCCTTGTTTTCACACTGTTGCTTATCACAGAAATGCTGACATTTCTTGCAGTGCAGTTTTTCCAGTGCTGCTCTCTGTTGCTCATAATTTTACAGGCTTCAGTGACACCAAGCTGGAGCTACCCAGCCCAGCCAGCACCGCTCCCTCGGGGTCCTTTTGCTGTCACAAGTGCTGGTCCTGCTTGGTCAGGTCTGAATTGGACTGTGTTTGGCTTTTTCAGACAGGTTTTTTTGGGTCTAGTTTGGCTTCTCATGTGAAGGCTCCCACATGTGACAGCAGCTACAGTTTTTAAAAAAGCATTTCAGAGACCTGCTTTGATACTGGTGGCTTACAGTTCTGCTGAGGTCACCTGGGGCTGTGCATCAGGATTGTGTCCCTGTGCTGCTCCCAGGGAAACCACAGCCTTGGACCAGCTCAGAAACTTCGTGTCTCTCCTGCATACACAGTGGGAGAGACTGCAGGGAGCTCTGCCCGTGCTGGGTGCTAGGCTGTGGGGAGGGTTCTAGCTACCATCCCTCTTGCTGCTGATCCAGATTAGAATCACAGAATGGCTTGGGTTGGAGGGGACCTTAAAGACAACCACTTCAGCCCACTGCCATGGGCAGGGACACCTTCCACTAGACAGGTTACTCCAAGCTCCGTCCAACATGGCCTTGAACACTTCCAGGCACGAGGCAGCCACAGCTTCTCTGGGAACCTGTCTGACCACAGTGGCTGATGTGCCACTCCTCCACCCAGTTATTTGCCTGATGTAGTTGAGAGAGATCAGAGAACGGATGTATTTTATAAATTTTTTTAAACACTTTTAACACCTCTCCTGGGGAGAGAAGAATGAGCAGCTTAGGGCAGGAACCACTTAACCCCCCACAGATGGGTTACTTCAGCTACCTCTGCTGCTGCAAGACTAAAGTGAGAAGGAACACTGCTCCCACCTCTGCAGTCATTTAAAGTCGTGGATCTTTTGATAGAGATTGTTTTTACTGGCAGTGGAGGGCTGGTGAAGCACAGCACTGACACAAAGAGTCACAGCTGGCTGGGCTGGGTTTACATAGCACCGGTGTGGGAATGTCTTGAAGAAAGGAGAAAAGTATTTACTTGTGAAAGAAGCCAGGAATTGGAAGGGGAAGACCTTTCCCATCAGCCCAGTGCAGCAGAGCAGGGAGCTGGGTTGGTTTGCACAAGTAGCCACAACTCAAAAACTGAGTTTTATTTCCCAGCACTGATTTTAGCTATACAGAAATAGGTTGCTCATGGTTAAACACCTTGCCCAGACCCACATCCGTGTTGCCCCAGGGGAAAGAGAGGCAGGTGGCTGCTGCTCATGGCCCGTGCTACCAGCCAGCATAGACTGGCTCTGTGTCCTCCGTGCCCCCATATGTGGTGCGTCCTCCCGAGCCCCGGGGCAGCAACAGGGACTTCAAGGATTTCTTGCCATGCTCTTGCAGCCTTCTCAGAATTACTAGAAAGACAACAAGAATTCCACCTGGAAAGAAAGGAACGGTAGTTATGCACAGATGGGAAGGTAAAGTGTCAGGTGATGTTTGCTCCAAGGCTTCTCAACTCAGCTATCCTCTTCTGGTAAAATAAGGGGTTATTTTCTCCTACATACTCTGTCCCCCCAAAAGAAAAGGAGAAAAAAAAAAAGTTTTCACAAACAGTAATAACATTCAACTTCAGCATTCCAGCTTAACTCTGGAAGCTGCAAGGAATAACGGCAGCTTTTAATGAAATAATTCAGTAACTTGCTTTCCTACTCCCATTTACTCTCTGCTCTCTGGAACTATTTTCCACTTGGCATCTTATCCACTGCAGACCCCACCGAAAGGATCTTGCTGAGAAATTAGTTTGCTCTGTTCAGCACTCATACTGAAGCACAAGAAGTAACTAACCTAGATTAACTCTGAGTCTAGACCGGGATCAGGGCTGTCAGGAAAAATTACTTTTGGCTTGGGCATAGACATGGAAGTAATTGGCAAATCTCAAGTACTGCGACATTCTGTTCGTTTGTTTCTGGCAGAAGCATCATCAGAGAAAATTGATCTGAACAGAAGAGCACAAATCTGTCGCTGTGATGCAATATGGCCAGACAAATACGCCCAAATTTCGGTTGTGTGAGCAGACAGTCTCATGGTAAACACTTGATCTGTGAGCCCAGCCGTGAAATACTCGCAGGTTCCTGCGTGGGCTGTTTCCTTTCTCCCTCTTTGCAGCAAGCTCTGGGAGAGGCAGGAATGCTGTTCCCTGACCCTCAGACTTGTTTATCACAAATGCTTGTTAATGAGCCATTGTCCCTCTCTGGACAGTCTTTTCATATACTTCAGTTTAATCTACTTTTTCAAATTAATACTCGCTTCAGATGGCATCTGTTTTGGCAGATTTTTGGACAACAGCCTGGCATGAGGGGATGGGGGTCGGTGGAGGAGCTTTCTCATGGCTCCAAGCCACAGCTTGTGAGAACTACCCTCGTCTGCTCCCACCAGGCATTGCAGCCCCGTGGACACAGCAGTCAGACAGTGCTGCTAGAGCTCCTCCAGACCCTGCTGCCCTTGTCTCTTTCGTGCATCCGTGGAGTCCCCTCCTCAGCTGCCAAGAGCGGGGTGTGATGAGAACGCTGCTTTCTTGTTGGAGAAGCAGCTTTGCTCTGTGTGTGTCTTGTTCACTGTGGGGAGTAACATGCATTTAATCTCTCCTCTCTCCTTTTAACAACAGCGAGCCAAGTGGAGAATGAGTCATCAGGAGGTACATAAAATACACTTGAAACACAGAAACCATGAATTTGAGGCTTGTTGGATATTCCCTATCCTCTGATGGCTTAGTCATCTCTATGACTTGGCTCTCTTGACACAGGATTTTCATCTCTGGTAGTGTAAGTGGTACTTAAGGATTTCTCTTCATCTCTCTGGGCACAGGATACAAATTTCTCCTCCCAGCTTCCTCATCTGCCCTTTTTGCTGTCCATAGCAGTAATAGTTGCTCATTTTCATCATAACTCTGATTAAACCTCCCCCCAACTTTGATTAAAAGCAAGATAACTCTATTTTTCCCTTTCTGAGACCAAAAATGCATATTCATTGTTTTGGAACGATTATTCATGGTGCAGCTTCCCAGTTGAAAAGCTCATCCACTCGTTAGCTTGCCCTGGTGAGCTAATTTACAGCAGGTGGCATCTGGAGGGATGCTCCCCACACTCAGCAGGTTCAGGCTGTCTTTCGTTCTGTTGGTTATGAGGTACATTATGGCATCAATACAACCAACACTGCATGAGCCAGCAGCTCCCCGTCCTGCTGGATGCTGTGGCATGACTTAAGGCAGTAATGCTTTCAGGAAATGAAGTCTCCTACCAAAAGGAAAATCTTCCTACTTTTGTGCAGCCAGGGAATCCCTGTTTGAGGGTCCATACACGCTCCTGCTTCCCAGGGACAAACAAGCATTCAGCACTGTGCCACCTTCCTTCAGAGCAAGGGAAAGGACTATCACTGGCATTGAAAGCAGCCAGAAGGACTTCAAGTAGAAATCCAGCTTTCCAGAAACACAAAATACACCAGCCAGAGAAGGCTTGGTTTAACTGTGGAGGGGTGTCTGGTTTTACCAGAGGACAGAGAGGACCCAGACTCACCTGCTGAGAAGGTGGCCAGGACGATGATCGTGGCAGGGGTCAGCTGGCAGGAGTCCCCCACCTTGTACAGGAAGAGCTCCATGCAGTAGGTGGGCTCCACGCTGCCCCTGGGGCAGAAGGCATCAGGAGGGCACTTGATGGGGTTCACATCTGGGCTCTGCCCAAGAGAAGAAGCAACTCAGCACCAACAAACTGCAGAAGGTAACCAGGGCAAAAGGAGGTGACACTTTAGCATTGGGGGAAAAATAAAATAAATGAATCTGCCATTATTAAATTCAGCCTTATCTGCCCCTGCAATGTTAGAGTATGGGGAAGAGCAGAAGGTGTCATTACACAGCACATCCATACATCAAACCCCCTCATTAATGCACACACCATCCCCTCATGGCCTAGTCAGAGCAGGCAGCTCCAGGCACAAAGCCACACTCCTGGAGTCAGAATTTTAACCATCTCCCTGCATCAAAGCCCTGTCTATGTTTAAAAGAAAAGAAGCTCAGATTACCAAAAAAAAAAAAGTGGTGATTGAAGTGTATTTAGCTTGTCGTGGGACAGCTCTGTGGTGAACACAGGCTGCCCCCAGCTGCTGGGAACTCACAGGGCAGTAGTGGTTTTCTGGGCACAGGTCACAGCTCTCCTTGCCCCGCTGTAATTGGTACTCTCCTGTCCTGCAGGCCTTGCATCTGTTGTCACTGGGACCTTTGAATGTACCTAAACAGCAAATAAGCACAAAATTAAGGTCTGAGACTAGACCCCAGGACCTTTGCAATTGCAAATGGAGGAATCAGCTTTCAAAGCCACAGGGAGAAAGCATTAAGTGCTCATGTGCATAACAAAAGCTGAGCCTGGACTTTGGTCCTGGTTCGGTGGCAAAGGGTCAGAACAGAACAACAGGGACAGAGGAACTAAAGAATATTTGGGTCAGACCTTGGCAAACAGAGTTTGAGTAGGAGTACGTGGGAGAGAGGTTTAGTAGTGAGCTCTGGCTTTAATGTAGAGGGAAGATGGGAGCTGGAGGTCAGCAGTGTTTCATCCTCTCCAATGCTGGATTCAAACACCTTTTCCAGCTGTTTGAAACTTGCTGAGCAGACTTCAAAGCACAGCTCAGTTTCCCAACCTTTGTGGGAGAGACAGGTCACAGAATTTCCAAGTCTCAAAAGTGGTAAATGCTTTCCTGCATGTTTAAAATGCAACTTGGCTGCGAGAAACCCCTGGTGCCCTGTCCAGACTGAAGGCTGGCCACTGCCATGGGGGTGGCTGGAGTGCTCTGCCCAGCTCCTGCTGGCTCACCTGCTGCAGCCCCGTGTTGTTCCAGACAGCACAGGAAAGAGCAGGGCCGTGTCCCTCACATCCCCTCCTTGTGTCCCTTTGCCCCAGGCTGCCCCTGCAGAGCATCCCCATCTCTGAGGGCAAGGCTGTGCTTTCCTCAGCAAAGCCACCACCACCGATGAAGATGCTTTTTGCTGGCACTGTTACCCAGCTGTGGATTTGGGCTCCCTGGCATGCCAGGGACCAGCACACCTCTGAGCCATTAACCAGCCTGGCAGGAAGGTCTGGCACCGGCACAGCCTCCACCAGCACCCAGTCAAACCACCCCAGCACTATCCCTCACTGCCAGGGCACAGCTCTGCTCTGCAGGGGACCCGCAGCCTCTGGGTGGAATGAGATGAGTCTGGAATGAGCCGCTGGAGCTGGAGCTGGGTGATCCCAGCTGGGCACAGCCTCCCCTCCCGGCTGCAGTTACCTGGCGGGCAGGACTCGCACCCCTCCGACGCCTCCCGAGGAGCCTCTTGCCCCCCGGGGCAGGGCAGGCAGGCCGAGCAGCTGGTGGTGCTGGGAGGGGAGAGGAGGCAGGACACGCTGTAGGATGAGCACTTCCAAGACCAGCCCAGCCCACCAAAGCCAGCTCTACAAGCTAGAGTCTCCAGGGTCAACCACAGCAACCAGGAGCTTTTGCCGTTTTGTGGGTGTCTGTCTCCAGTGCAGTTTCTCACACAGAATCACAGAATGGTTTGGTTGGAAGGGACTTTAAAGATCATCTCATTCCAACCCTCATGCAATGGTCAGGGACACTTGACCAGTTTGCTCAAGGTCCCATCCAGCCTGGCCCATCCAGGATGTCACATTAGGGCTGGGCACATGGTGGCATTTCTGTCCTCCCTTTGGTTGCTTATTTGTATGAAACTCGTATGAACTCACCGTGCCTTAGCAAACTTGGCTGGAACTGGTTAGAACTGGGCTGGACCTGCGATACAGCCGGGTAAGCCCAGGGTCCAGTCCTGTGGCCATTTCACCAGGGTTCAGCAGAGATCTGCTGCATAACATGGGACAAAGGAGCTCGAGGGAGGTCAGAAGGAAGGTGAGTATCCATGTGCCAGTTCACTTTGGACATGAACACCCCAATCTCTGCAGGAATCCCTGACACAGTAGATCAGGAGCCATTGTGAGATGCCACCAGCACCTCTGGAATGCAGGAATGGGAGAGGTGGGTTGTGAGCTGATGCTCTGCCACCTCATCCCAGGGTCCCTCCACATCCAGCCAGGATCCTCCCATCGTACCATCCCTCTCTCACCAGGGACAGCACCAATGTCCCTACAGCTGAAATGGCAGGTGACTTGTCTTTGGGCACTACGCTGGTGGTTCCAGCTCAGTGGCTAAAAGAAACTCCCCCCTCCCTGTCCACCTGAGATCCAGCACCCCAGGAGGCTCCTTACTTGCAAAATGATCCCGGCCAGCAAGGCAGACAAAAAGCTGCATTTTGCTTGGAGCTAAAATAGCCTGAAAAAGAGAAGAGTAAGGCTTCAGGATCTTGCCTCCACATCTCTACCCCACATAGTTGTGTATTTGCTCGTGTCCATCTTACAAGCAACGAAACAACTCCCCACAACATGCTTCAGGTGGCATTTCAGAGGTTAATTTAGGATATTTGGGTTTATATTTGTCAAAAGCTCTGAAAGAGCAATGAAAGTTCCCTGCTGCCCTCTGCCATGTTGAGGGATGCATGGAGGGCTCAGGCAGGTTCCCCTGGTATCACATCTCACATCACTCAAAACCACACCAAGGAGACTCCTGTCACCCTTCCCAGCACCACAGGCTGAACTGGAATGAAGCTGGAATAGGTGATCCCAGTGCCAACTCCCAAGTTATTCAGCTGGAGCAGGTCTCTGGCCAGGGGAAACCCCTCTGGTCACCTCAGTCCTTCCAGGCCTTCCCCCACCCCAGGAAGTCTGGGGTGCATCTTCTTCCCTGCAAAAGGAAGGACACAAGACCCACCAGCCAGCATGGCTGTGCTGATGCAGCAAACCCTCCCTCCCTGCACCACGAGGACCAGGACGGGCAGGAGGACACGTACAGACCCTGCCCAAAGCACAACACAGAGTGAAGTTCCCCAGAGTGCCCAGGGTGTGGGCAGGGGCCAGCAGGACCCAACCTGTGAGTCCCACCAGGCCACCGGGAAAGCTGAGAGCAGCACTTGGGAATTCAGGTGGGTTTGGAAGGTGCCTGATGATGCACAACATGGTCACTGCCCACATGGGACAGAGTCAAGGTTCAGAGAGGAGCTGGACGTGGTGTGGGTAAGATCTGCCTCAAACCTAGATTTGCACCAGGCAGCAGAGGCTGCGGCAGAGCAGGATGAAACCAAACCCACCTCCCCTCTCCCTGCAAGGAAAAAGGAACTTCTTACATTTATACTTGCAGGATTTAGGGGCCACCCCCACAGACTCCCCTGTTGTCTGACACAGTGTTCAAATCTGCTGAGTAAAGGGAGTGACAGACCCCATCGCTGTCACCAGCCGGATTTTGTTCCTCACAAACTCAGCAAGTGACAGCCAAGGTTTGGGTACAGCCCAGCAGCTCGGTGGGCGGCTTTTCAAAGGAACAGTTGTGCATGTTCGAGCAGGACCCCATTTGGGTGCAGAAGAGCTGCTGCACTGCATGTGTTAATTAGGTTTTTGCATAAGTAAGTGCTGTTCTGTTCTGCACATGCTGTTACCCGTCTGCAAACACATTGTACCAGGCTTGAGTGGCATTAGCCAGGTGCAATGCAGCTCCCTGAAACCCCAGTTTTAATGTGTGGAAAATAAGGAGAGTATTACACTTAATATTCAGACTGCAGAAGATTGCCTAAATGAAAACCAAGATGGTTTTCATTTTTGCTATCAGAAATAGAGAATACTTTATTTTCCTGACAACGCTCCCCCCTTGTGCTAAAACTGAATTTCATAAACCTTTTTTCCTGACTTTCATCGCAGTGTTAGCATTAACTTGGTGCAAAAACAAGCATGGCTGAGATCTGCTCTTTTCATTTTAATAACAACAGACTAGGGAAGAGATCTGCTGGGCTATTTTTAGCCTGTTTACCCTTCAGTGCTTTTAAGTTACCTGGTGATTGCATCTGGCCCTGGGAAAATGCATCACGTGATGAAAATGCATTTGGGTTGAACACAGACCGAAGCCTACCTCTGTCACAGGCTCTGCAGGCTGCAGCCCCAGACTCATTAGCAAAATGTCCAGGCGGGCAGGGAAGGCACACGGTGCTCCTTGGGAAGCTGGGAGGGAAGGGAGCAGAGTGGAACATGATTTTAGGTTACCCAAGCCTCTATCCACTTGGAGAAGAGAGCAGAGCACAACACTGACAAGTCTAGAAACAGAGCAACTATAAAGAAGGAGTTCAGGTGATCAGTTTGAACTCACCTGAATGTTAAAGGTCCACTAAAAAACTGAAGTTTTCTGTATTATTAACATTACAGATGCCCTGTGCCTGTGGGCTATATGAAAAGGGGCCGTCTGAATTGAAGGTCTTGAAAAGTACATTGTGGTCAGGCTTAAAACCCTTGGCCTAAAGTCAGGCTCTTAAATCCACTCTTGAAAATGGAATAGGGAAGGTGTTTGCTGTTCAGCATCCATCAGTGATTTCAAAAGGAGCTGCTCCATTGTTGGGAAGCAGGAGCTGAAAAAAGGACCTAAACCACAGGCAGTGATGTGTGAGAGCCCTGACCTTAAATAGCAGAGACTGTGGGAAAAGGGAGGCCATATGTCAGACCTCCAGGAGGAGGGGGAGGAAATGAGGGAAAGGCAGGAAAAGAGGAAGCTTTTACATTCATTACTAATAACGCCAAATCCCCCTCAACAAGTATGTGGGTATAAGAATTTGGTAACATACTCAGAGATGCTTTGGAGGAAAACAAGGACATGCTCTTTAATTCCTTCAGAAACTCCAGGGCTGAGTGAGATTTGTAGGAAAAAACCAAAAAAACCCCAAAAATCAATTGGAAACACAGCAAATGCTTTGCTGAAAACAAACCAACACAGGGCCTGCGCCAGCCAGAGCTGCTCAAAGCTGCGGGGAGGCCGAATTCTCCAAATACCACAGCAACGTTAAATGGTCCCTTCGAAGCCCTGAGGCCCAGGCAGCCACCAGGAGATGGCCACGAACACACTGCACCCCCAGGTCCCCTCCAGACCCCCCCACTTCTGGTCCCTGCTCTGGCACACACCAACGCAGCATTGCTGCCTGACCCTCTCTGGTCCCGGGCCCTCTCCCACATCCCAACAGCAGCAGCTGTGTGTGCCCTGGAGGCTGCTCCTGATCGTCTTTTTAAAGCAATTTGGGGTATATATTTAAGGCAGGTCCTCACAGCACAAACTGCAAGGAGGGAGCACAGAGGGGAGCACAGAGAAAGATCCTGCTGGCACCTCAAACTCAGGGGCTGCTGCAAACAAACTGCACAGTCAGGTCACCCTTCCTACAGCCAGATTTTGTTCGAGTTCCCCAGGACTGATCCAAATGGAGCTGTTCTGCAATGGACACAATCCTGGGAGGCTCTTGCCACCCCTCCTGTCCTTGCCACCACACAAAGGACACAGCCCACTGTTTGCAGATGTGGATACAGCAAGGGAAAATCTGATGGAAATGGAGAGAGCAGCACATCCACATGTCCCTGCAGCCAGAGGACACTTGTACAGCATCCCTGGATGAGACAGCCTGGTGGAATGGCAAGACTGGGCTCCTGGCTGGGATGTCTTGACAGCTTTTCCGCACTCTATCAGCTGAGGGTATTGCTTTAGATGCCACTGACTTAAATGTAATGAGATCCCTTGGGGGCAAGAAAACAGGGAGTAAGAAAGTAATTGGGCAAAGCAGGGAGATGGAGCCTGTTGGACAGACATATCCTAGAGAAAAGCTGGAGAGATGAACGCACACCTCACTCCCAAGAGTCTCCCCATCACAAAACAACATGTTCCCTCAGTGCAGACAAAAGACATGGGGGCAAAGAAGGCAAGCCCACAGAGGGACAGCCCTCAGCACAAGGATATCCACACCAAGGTTTCCTGACGAGGAGAATTAAGCTTCTGGGAAACAACCCTTGCAGCATTTTTCCTACAGCCCAAAGGAAGATATTTTTCCGGCTGGGAAGTGTTTTGTGGAATAGCATGCAGCCCCCACGCCCAGGGCCTCAGTCACTCACCTGGTGTAATACCCCTGTGAGCAGGGCAGGCAGGATGGTTGCCCACTTTGGGGCTGGTAGTGGCCTGGTGGGCAGGGGCTGCAGGCACTGGGGTCTGTGCACGAGCCCCCCGTGCAGCACGAGCAGCTCAGGGTGCCTAAATTGGAACAAAAAGTCAGGATCAGGATTGCAAGGCTTGACTGAAACCCCTGTGTCTGCTAGGACAGGTCACTGCCATAAAGGCAGAAGCTTTGGGATGCAGTTCCTCTGGCAAGGCACTCATAAAGGGTAGAAACTGCAATGTTCATGCTAATTATGCTGCTGTCCACTGTTAGCAAGCTGCAAAAGAGCCATAAGATGATCCAAGGAGTCAAGTCTACCAGTGGGGATCTCCAGGAATTAAGCTGACTGCTTTTTCCGTCTTTAATTTGAGGGGCCAGGAAAGTTTTCCTCGTTTCCCTCCAACACACAAAAAAAGAGAGAGAGAGAAAAAAAGAAACCAATATACTTCTTTAGATTACTGATGATTTAAGCTTGTAGGAAGCAGAGCTGATGAGTGAAGCCCCAGCGTCAAGGATCTGCCTTAAGCAGCAACAGCTTTTCTTTGAGCACAGGTACTATGGCATTCCCAGCAGGAAAGTTCTACCCCTCTTTGCTCCACAAAACCAATCCCAGCTACGCAGAGGAATTGGGTGGGATTTACTGCAGCTGCACACATCAGACCTGCCATCCCCCTGCTTGCCCAAGGCAGTCCTGGCAACTGCACCACCAACACAGGCAAGAGGAAAAGGCCCTGTAAAAGATCCTGCACACAAGGGAGGTGGGAGTTAACGCCTGTCCTCTGCAGATTCACCCTAAAACATCAGAGTTGCTTATTCCCCTTTTTTAAAGTGCCCTGTAATGCAGGGAATAAGCAAAAAGTACATGGTATGTATTTTGGAGAATTATTTTCTTTTTTTGAGATTTTTTTTGTGGGATAGGGTGGTGGTGGTTGAAATCAAAATCCAACCACGTTACAACATAAATGGCTTCTGGGAAAGATGATATTATGCACTGCTGACCACAACAGAGGTTGATCAAATATTTTCTCAAGGCCATGGGAAAAGGCTGTCTCTATAGCAGAGATTCTCTTTCAAACATTCGAGACAGCTGGAAATTGACCTTGTATTTGGCCCTGGACCCCAAAATGATGTTCTTCTGCCAATTAATCAAACTGCACTTGTGTTACACTTTGTACCACAATCCCACTGCTTTGTCACCCCACTGGGGAAGCCTCCGGAAGACCAAAGCACAGCACAAGGCCGGGGAAGACCAAGTCCTTGATTTCAGAAGGGTGAAATGAATTAACTCCCTCTCCTGCTGCCTGTCCAAGCTTCCAACACAAGAACAAGTGCTGGCTTCACCTCCCCTGACAAGTCCCTTTTCCCTCTAACACAGAAGCTGGGAGCAGGGACTCTTACCTTGGTCGGGGACTGTCCCTGGGGGGCAGCGGGCACAGGCTGTCACGTTCACTCCGCTGCAGCTGGAGGGCTGGGGGGTGGTGGGGAGCGGAGCTGCCGACGGGGCCCCAGGGGATGTGGTCGCTCCTGGAGGGGACGCTGGGGCGCTGCTGGATGTGGCCGTCAGTCCTGTAGACGCTTGAGAGGCGGCCGTGCTGCCAGAGGTGGGGACGGTCCCCATGGTGGTGGGCAGAGTCTGGGCAGGGGTTTTTGTGCTTGGATCAGCAGATGGAGCTGCTGTGGATGCAGCAGGGTTTGCAGTGGTCGGTGTCAGTCCAGCTGAGAGTGTTGCAGGAGCAGTTGGGGGAGCAGAGGCCACAGTGCTGGTTGCACTGGGAGCTGCTGGGGTTGATGCAATGGGGACCTCAGTGCTGGTTGCACTGGGAGCTGCTGGGGTTGATGCAATGGGGACCCTGGTGCTGGTTGCACTGGGAGCTGCTGGGGTTGATGCAATGGGGACCCTGGTGCTGGTTGCACTGGGAGCTGCTGGGGTTGATGAAATGGGGGCTTCAGTGCTGGTCGTCTGGCCTAAAGCAATACCTAAGAGAAGAAAAAACATAATTAGTGGCCGAATTATCGTTCTCTCTTTAATGATGGCTTCTCATTTAGGTCTTTATCACCTGCTTAAACCATTATCCTTGTCTGATGTCCAGAAACTCCTGTCTGCTGTGTTCCACTAGAAAGCAAGGACATGAGGCAGCATCTGAGCATGTCTGGCATATGAGAGACTTACCAAGGAAATAAATTACTGGGTCCATGAGGCCACAGTAAGTAGATGCCAATGTCCAGGAGGTCTGACTCTCGTGGATAAGAGGGTGTGAGAACTGCTTGAAACAGTCAGTTTTGTTAGCTCCTTGAGACTGTTTACCCTAAGATCTCATGACAATTTGATTTAAGATGCTTGTCAAATAGCTGACTGCTTTATCCCATCTCCCTTAAACAGATCAGCCAAGAAAAGTCAGGGGCTCAGGAATTTTTTTAAGCTGTTCTAGTGGTACATCCAGTAACCAGAAGGGAACCTGGCAGGCCAAGACTTGCTTTAATTCTGAAATCCCTCCTCAGAGTGAGGATTGCTGAAATCTGTAGAGAAAGGAAGTATTACTGCAGCTCGAGTTGTTTTGCTGTGACACGTGGTGGACTGGAACATCATCTGCTGATGGAAGTCATCCCTTGGCATAGGCATGGGGAATGTCCTCCAGTTTCTAACAGAGGAGAGACCCATGGAACTAACCATGGAAAGCAGCAGGTTTTTGTTAATTTAGCAGTGTGGTACTAAGCAAAGGAAGAAAAGCAAAACCAAAACAGGCAGGTCCTGCCACAGCAGCTGTGCCACCAGCTGGGTTCAGGAACTCAGGGCAGGGATTTACTCAACACTCACTGCAACTTCTGAAAACACCCAACCTTATACAGCACCAGGAGGCAACTGGAGCTGATACTGTGGGGTGTAAATGCTCTCCCAAGCAGCACACACCTACTAAGCCCCCCTGGCAATCCATGCCCAGTGGCGTGGAAAACAAAAGGAGTCCTCAGAAATTGGTTTATGGGTTTCGAGGAGGTCAAAGAGTGCAGCTGACACCCGACAGCGGGAGGTAGGTGAGGAAGGACACGGGCAGGGTGACAAGAGGGGTGACAGCACAAGCTGTCAGGTGTCAGACCCACGTACCTTTTCCCCAGCCCTGCTTCACCCCCATTCTTAATTTCTCTCCCAATTTTGTCCCCACCATGCAAGGCCAGGCACTGTGGGTGCCAGTGCTCAGCAGTACCATGGGATGAACATCCACATGCAGACGAAGCTGATGGCAGCTCCAGTTAAAGTTCTGCACCAGAACCAGGACAGTGGATAAAAGAGTCTTTATAAGGTTGTGATCACATGGAGACAGTTTGCTGGGAGTGCTCCCTCCTGTTGTTGACTGCCTGCTTTGTGCTTCACCAAGGGCCAAAACCCATCCTGGTGTAACTACAGAGCAAGGCAGATGAGCACCCAGCCATCTGGGCCACTGCCCACATTTTACAGAATTTACAGAAGAGTCTGAGTTGAAGGGACCCAGAGGATCATGGACTCCAGCTCTTCAGTGAATGGCCCCTATGTGGATCAAACCCACAACCTTGGCATTATTAACATTGTGTTCTGACCAACCGAGCTAAATCTCAATTCCTTGCTGTAGTCCTAAAACAGAGACACCAAACCTAACAGTGACATTTTGTAACACACTGGTTTGCCGCCGGCTCAAATCCAAGGGACAGAGGTGTCAGCATTGGTCCAAGGCAGGGAGAGCAGCTCCACAGTGCCCACACAGGACACTGCTACTGTGGCTATGCCTCCATCCAGAACCAAGATGCACAATTCCCCTTATCTTACTCCCCTGCCTTAAGGGCTGAAGCCAGTCTGCTGCTCTTCCCTCACCTCTGGCAACAAACTGAGTCAGTCCTGAGATCCTTTCAAGTAATCTTAAAGTAAACACTAGCAGTAAGTCAAGGGCACTGTCAAATTCTCCTGTGAAAACCTCTCAGAAGGACCTCTGAGATCAAAGTCTGATCTCCCACAGCTCCCTCCTGTCCTCAGTAGCTCAGCCAGAGACACTGCAGAGGTTTCAACACCTTGGACTGCCCACAGCTGGATGCATTTTGTTGTTGTTGGGGTTTTTTAGTTGAATATGTTTCATTGGTTGGTTGGTTTAATGTCAAATGGTGGTGCCGTTAAGAGGAATTTTTTAAAATGGAAAGTAGTTTTCCATAACATGCTACTAAAGTAGTAGAGCTGTTTGCAGAACTTCAGCAGCCATCAATAACCTTTGGTAGCCAGTACTTCTTAATAATTTAAACAATTTCTGGAGAAAAAAAGAAGTCAGCAACTGAAAAAACCAGTTTTGAGCACCTAGGAAAGTATTTGTGTATTTTACCAGTTATAGTCAGTCACAGGTGTGAAAAACCAATACTCAAACAACCTCAGCTTCACCAGACAACCATTTCCTCTCCTGCACTTACACTGTCTATGTCACGGAACAGTGATTTTGCTTTCTAGAGCCTCTTTTTTTTTTTTAAGGAGCACTGTGAATCACCCGAAGTATCTCCAGGGAAACCTGAAGGATGTGTTATTTTGCGTGTGACGCCTTGGTACGAACAAGAGCCTTGAGGATGTCAGGGAAGGATACAGAGCTGATCTTTCCCAACCTACCAGCAGGCATCCTGTTCCTCGGGGTTTAAGATAAAGCCTCTGCAAATCCGCAATATGCAGAGTAATACAGCTTTATTTCTCCTTTTCTTTTTCCTTGTAAAAGCAAATTTTTTGTATTTACCATATGCATCCCACCTCCAACACTGCCTGTCTTTCAACACTCATTTCCTTCCCTGCCTTCCCTCCAGCCCTGCCCACTGCCGCACCCCATGTTGATCAAGCCCAGGGCTCCCACAATCGCATTATGGCTTTACCCACCTCTGTGCTCAGGCAGTGAAGAGAAACCCTGTGTCAGGAGGACTTACCTGTTAAACACACCATGGTTAAGCTCCACAGCAGAGGACAGGGCCAGGCACTCATTTTTCCCTGAGGAGTAACACAGCCTGTCAAAAGGCAAGATCAGCAGCTAATGCCCTCACCCAGCTGCTCATTCTCCTCTGCTTTTGTGCCCAATATTGTCACCTGACTCTGATCATGCGGCTCAGTCAAGTCAACTTCTCCCCAACAAAGGGGGGTTTATATTCAGAGACTGCAACAGGTCTTAAGACGATACGGCCTCCTCAGAGCAGAGCACACACCAGGCACCCAGACAAGCAGATCTCTCCTCGCGGCAATGCAGAAATCCGTGCGAGAGGAGCGTTCTGGAGGAAGTGATGGGCTCCTGGGGAGGAACAGGCAGGGCAGCACGAGAACTCGGCCTGGCTGTGGGCCAGCACCCCGTGACCTTGTCAAGTGAGAGGATTTCATTTTTTAGACACACAAGATTTCCTGAAAGAAGAGAAACGAGAAAAACAACCCCAGAAGAGTCCCCATTTTAACTGGGGCCAACCATGCTGTATCCAGAACGCAGCCTCTGGTGAGCACAGAGCTTTCCCAACCAGCATTTCACCCCCTCTCCCTCCCCCGTTGCCCCCAAGGTGTCCAACTTGATGCATCAAGTTGTTATCAGGATCAAGCTCAAGGATCCTGATGATGATGATTTTGAGGGGAGGGCATTAAGTTTAATGAGGCTTCACCCCATTTCCCATGTGTTCCAGTGTCTGTACTGCTTGCTGGGCCACCTGAGGACACAGATGTCTCCATGTTTTCCTCATCTTGCAGCCCTGCTTCAAAAGATCCTCCCTTTCCCTCTGCCCCCGCTGTTTAGCAATCAGCATTGCCAAGTCCCCACTGTGAGAGGATTTCCTCTAGCATTCAGCTGAATGCCACATCTCACATCACATCTTCGCCCAAATTTGAGGGAACAGAGGGCTACGCGTATAGGATTGTGAATGCTCCACATGCAGGCCCCACAGCTGCACATTCAGGGAGATCAGGCACTGTCGTGCACCGCTCATGTCCTTTGTGCTCCAGGTTCCTCAAAAGGACCCCACATGATGAGCCCAAAACTAGCCTGCTCTAACACAAACCCTCAGGCTTTCCTCACAGTGGCCCAGGTAGGGTCAATTTGGGAGCAGGGACACTTTCCTGTCCTCCTGCCTCTGGCAGTGACAGTCTGCCTGACTACCCTGCTTCATGGTAGCTGCACGGAGACAGAGCAGCCTCCTCCACTCTGGCATCACCAGTTTGGGTGGGTGCAGGTCAGGCAGTGACCTGCTGGCTTCCAACACTGTCAGATAGAACTTTAACCTGAACTGATCACTGCCAAAGTGATCATAAGCACGACATCAGGCTCAAGGACTCGGCCCTGGCAGCCTCTCACAGAGACACTGCCCAGGGGCTCTGGGCAAGGCAGGGGTGGGCAGAGAGCTGCCCCTTCCCCGCAGGCAGGAGAGCTCTCAGTGTGACATTGCTCAGCTCAGCTTTACAGGTTTTACAAGTCTCTGCAGAGGATGTTTGATCTCAGTCTGTGTAAAGATCCTGTTCCACCCAGACCTGTGCAGGACCATCCACTCTCCAGTGGGCTGAGGCTCTGCTGTGAGGGACAACTTCTGCAGAAGCAGCGTTTGCAGGATGGAGCAGCTCTGTGCACAGGTAAAACACTGCCAGCAATTACCCAGTGAGATTTATCCTGCTAGGGGAGCTGGCAGCAAGTCAGTCCCCTCCATCCCACAAGCTGCACCCCTGATTAGTGGAGAGCTTTCCCACATTCCCCAGTCCCAGAACCAAGTCACACATTTGCTGAGCAGCTACTGCACACACGTACACACTGGAATAGCAGTTCAGAACTGGATGTGGCAGCACTTTCATTGCAAGTTTCAGCCTAACATATGGAGGAGAAAGGGAAATTGTCCCCTCAGAGCCCCCTTTCTGGATGAGCTACCGGAGCCCAGTGAGACATGAGACAGGCTGCTTTCCTCTCAACTGTTTAGGAACTGGGCAAGCTGGAAATACACTTCTGACAGGGAAAGCCTAATGCCACTTCAGGGCAAAAGTACAGACAAATTCATAAACTCCTGACCCACCTGGGCCTGTCTCCATTGAGATGAAATGCTTTTGCTAGCTGGTTCACAGAGAATAAAAAGCAGTGTCATGGTTTATCAAAAGTGATGTCCTAGGCTGGCACAGGGCCCTCTTCTTGTCAGTTCTGTTGTTCTTCCATAGCTGGCAGACCTTGTGTCCCCAAATAAACTAGACAGTGCCCTCCACCCTCAGAGCTTACAGGGCAGAGGCAGGAGCAGTGACACTTCTCCCAAGAACATGGCATCCTGTTCGAACACTCCAGCAGTTTGTGCCCCCTCCCAGGCCTTGCCCAGCCTGGGGAGGACAGCTCTTGTCCAAGGCTGCCCAGATCCATCCAAGCTGAGCAAGGAGAGGATGTGCCATTGGAGGTTTCATCTGCTGAGGGCAGACTTGGAGTTCTGAGCTTCCCAGGTTTACAAACCAAAGGGCCACCACAGGGCTCTGCATTAACTGTCTGCGAGTCACCTGGGTGTTGGATATCCAAGTGATCTGTCTATTTAAAAGGAGAGCTACCTGCTTAATAAGAACCACCAAGCAGGAAGACTCTCAAACACCAGCCCTCTTTGCAGTGTCACATGTGACCTGCCACTGCCTCAGCTTTTGTCAGCTGGGATGTGACAGGAAGTGCTGTGGGCGTGAAAATCCCCAGGTGAGGTCCCACCTGCAGTGGAGATACTGCAAAGGAGAGGAAGGCTTGAGCTGGCAGCGGACTGACACACCCATCAGCTTGAAAAGGGTAGGTCACCGGGTGACTCTTTAAGGTCAGGAAGGTATTAACTACCAGCTAAGGAGAGCAGAGCGGTTTGGCTTGAAAGGTATCCCTAAAGATCATCTCGTTTCAATCCCCCTGCCATGGATAGGGACACCTTCCACTAGACAATGTTGCTCCAAGACTGATCGAACCTGACCTTGAACACTTCCAGGGGATGGGGCAGCCACAGCTTCTCTGGGGAACCACTTCCAGTCCCTCACCACCTTCACAGTAAAGACTTTTTTTCCCTAGTAACTAATCTAACCCTGCCCTCTTTCAGTTTAAAGCCATTCACCTTTGTCCTATCACCACATGTCCTTGTATCCCTCTCCAGCTCTCTTACAGCCTCTTGAGGTACCAGAAGGTGCTGTAAAGTCTCCCTGGAGCCTTCTCTTCTCCAGGCTAAACAACCCCAATTCTCTCAGCCTGTCCTCATAGCTGAGGTGCTCCAGGCCTCTGAGGATCTTACTGGTCCTCCTCTGGACTCAGGTAATTTTATCCTGGTATTCTTAGGCTCTTTCCATGGTTATCCACCACTCCACTGTCACTGTTGGTGTCCTGGGTTTAACAGACACTTGTTGGAGTGGCAAATGACTGTCATGCTCCAAGGCAGGCAAGGTACTGCAAAGCTATCCTGCTCCCATGACTCTAGGGATGATGCTCCCTGGTGTGCTGTATCCAGCTACTTGACAGGACTGTGGTCCTTTGGCAGTGTTGCTGACCCACACCCTGCTGCTGAGCTAGAAACTGGGGGCTGGGCTGAGCTGCTGCCTGGGAAAGAGCAACATATTCAGGAAAACTGCAAGCTGACAGGGGCTTTTTCTTGGAAAAGACTTTTCTTCAAGCAATACAGGTTGTGATTCATACCTAAACCTGGCTGTGTATAGAAGTACCAGCCTGCAGGTCTCACTTGCTCCTCTGCAGACAAAAAGCAGAAGCACTCTGAACCCCCTGGAATGCACCACCCCATGGGCTGTGTTGGGAAGCAACGGCGAATCCAAACCCCTCTTTTAGATGTAAGGATATTCCAAGGTATATCCACTGACTCCCATAAAACAGGCCAGGTGTCCGGGCTTTAGGAGTACAGGTCTATCAAGCAGTCAACAGCCTTTTGCCCAAGAGCGGGGCCAAGACACTCCTAGACAGGTGAGGAGAAAAGAAGGACAGCGAACATTCCTGGAAGAGCACGCAGGGTTTTGTGCTCTGGACGGCGGAACCTGCTGGTGAGCGAACGGCCACGCGATGGCACCACAGCGCTGGGCCGGGCCACACCGCCGCGCCCGGGCCGGCACCAGAACCACGCACCCAGAAACAGCCGGAGCTGCTCTTCCCAAACCGCATAGGTGGAGAAACCTCCGGCAACGGTGGGTGTTGTGGAGCTGGAATAACGAAACCCACAAAAGGGAGCTGGAGGAATTTAAGTAAAACATAAAAGTAAAGGTTATTACAGTCACTTTGAACCAAAAACCTAACCCCTCTTCTTTTTTAAAAAAAGTGTTTCTTCTGTGCCTGGGTTTAGAAGGAATAATAAAAAAAAAGTAGAGCTAGCCAAAAGAAAGATGGTGTACTGCAGCAGGGATCTGATGGTTTATTCAACCATAATAATATACAGAGGCTAGAAGCTTATTTTCTCACAAGCAGCACTGAAGATTTAATTCTTAATTACTCCCCCCATCAGTTAAAAAGGTGGTCTTAAAATGTAAAAAATCCTCCAAAATGGACCAGTGTGTCTTGGGTGTAAGTCAGTTCTAAGGATGGAGGTGGAGCTCTAAACCGAGCTGGTGCTTTAGGCAGAACAAGTGCAGAGGGTGCTGCCTCTGCTGTCCGTGCCTGCAGCATTTGGGGGAGGGAAGGAGAAAACACCTTCCACTGAGGCACAGCTTGAGTATCCCCAGCCAACAGCGCTGGATCAATGCAGATGATCACAAAATTTTAGCACAAGATCAGCTTGTCTTGCCAACTCTCTTATGTGAGGAAACAGCCAAGAAAAAAACCCCAATTTTTATTGAAAGATGAAAAGGAAAAAGGAGACTATGGACCTCAGTGACACCACATGATGGGGCAGGCACTAGAGCCGAGCTCATGTGCTAGTGAGGGGTTCAATCAACCATTCAGAGAAACCAATTGCTTTCCATTTTCATTAAATTTCTACCAGGAAAGAATAAGTATATTTTAATACCAAATGCTACACAGGAACCACATTCTGAGAGCCAAATAAAGGAACCGCCCCAAGTTCCTCAGGAAAAGGTCACAGAATCCCAGAACACTTTCAGTTGGAAGGAACCTTAAAGATCATCCAGTTCCAACTCCCCTGCCATGGGCAGGGACACCTTCCACTAGACCAGGCTGCTCCAAGCCCCATCCAACCTGGCCTCGAGCAATTCCAGGGACAGTACAATATAAGTGTCCTGAAACGCAGCAGGTTCTGGAAATGAAGTCTCCTCATTTACTTTAGAACAAACGGGTTTTGCTTCTTGCCTCATTTTCCCTTTCCTGCTCTCAGGAGAGCCTGCACACACACACCTGCACGGCAGGGAGAGGAGTGGAGTCCGAAATGCTTAAGCTCTGTCTAAAGGCACTCAGAATACAGGACAGCATCTGACACAGGTTTGTCCAGGTCTGGAAGAGGTCAGTCCATCATTAATCTTAAGGGTTGGCACTAGAGCAACATCCTAAACATTACATCCCCTACACCCTTGTATCAGCTAAGCCTCTCCAAAGTGTCCAGTGGTACAGAGATTGCTAAAAACAGAGGGGTCTGATTCTGCCCAGGCCAGTCTCAGCAGGCAGGTGAACTGGCACATCCCTGTTCATGTGGAGTGTATCAGGGTCTGGGCACCAGAAAAATCTCAGAGAGCAAGTGCCCCATGAAATAACAAATAAAGTGTGCATCTCAACCTCTCCCAAAGCTTTTGTCCCATGCATTCTACCAGAGCAGCTGACCTGGAACAGAATTCCCTTCCTGGCTATTTGATAAGGTCGACCTGACACAGAAAAGAAAAACTTCAGACTATGTCTGGCACCACCCCAGCACAGGCATGTGGAACAGAGCCATTCACACAGCTGCACATAAGGAAATTGGGATAAGGCCAGCCACACATTTCCACATAACACTGTTAGACAAACCTTCATGCTTATCACACAACCAGACCCTAGGAACAGTACATGAGCATGAAAACAGTTTCTAAAAACCCGCAACAAACCCCACCCAAAAAACCACCAACCCCAACCCAAAACACACCCAGCTTCTGCAGCAGTCAAACCGAGAGAAGCCACCATTGCTCTAATTGAGATAAAGGCAGCGTCGTAGAACAACACCATTTATTCCACAGTTCTAAACCTCATCCACAGAACCTGTGCATGGCAGATCTGCCTCATACCATAAGATCCCGGCTGTGGCTCGAGTGCTTCCACACGTGCACACCCACACACTGTGCAGACACAGCACCCAGGGCTCACCAGATTTCAGGGAACCCACACACAGAGCAAGAGCAGGTATTTCAGTAAATCTACTCACAAATATCCTAAACCAGCAAAACCAGCACTTGTCAGCTTTGAAATGTCAACTCTGAAATGCACCTAAAGAAACAATGCTACAAATACGAAAAGATACACATTATCAGGCAATTAGGCTGTCTGGTCTCAGGCTGGTAGTACAACAACTCAATTGTTAGTACAATGAACAACTTGATTATTAAGAAGAGTATCAGTCCATTTCCTTAGAAAATCTAAATTTTTTATTATACATACTGTATTACACTGAAAATACGTACCCAAAGACAGAATATTTTGAATTTACATCTGTACAAAAAAAACCAACCAAACAAAAACCAATAGAAAACATACGGGCTATGCTATAGATGTGACATTTTACAAAATGACAGTTTTTGTTAAAGGCACCAGATTCCCAGAGGGCTCTGGCTTAACATTTTTTAGTCTTTTTTTTTTCCAGTCAGATCTTACTATGAAAACATGATTCACTCTTAAACCGTGTGATGTCAAAGTCTCAAGATTCTTTTACCGAGACAAGTGGTCTGCACTTTGACACAACTTAGTGAGAGAAGTGGCCAATTCCACATGGAGATGTCAAGCAACTACCAAAGGCTCCTCCCTACTGCATCCAGCATCCTATGGTATTGAACTGTAAGATTAAATGGCAAAGCGACCACAGAAAATCAGGTTAACTGCAAAATGCCAGCCCAATACTAGAGTGTTAACTGTAGTAAGCCTAGACTGGTTTGTATGGAGATAACTACAAAGCATTAGAGTAGCAAAAGAATGAAGAGAAAGATGGAATCTGTGACCGGAACTCTTGCTCAGCATCCTTCTTGGGCTCCCTTTCTTAATTACACTCATTTCACTCTTTCTGGTCCTCACAGCACACATAAAAGAAAATGGAGCCTTCAGAAACCCAGCACTTCACTATACAGCAAGTTGTTGAAGAAGCCTGGGTAAGATGAATGTGCTCTTTCTCCCCTAAAAACGTTTGGACAGGACAGGGAAAACACAAGCCACTTTCATTGCTTCTTTCTCCAGTATTTCATACTCAAATCAAAGAAGCTAATTCATACCATGCCTAGGCTTGCACAGACAGAGGCTTCTCTACAAGCAAGGGCAAGAGAGACTGGGACATCCTTCTTGATGAGGTGCAGGTCAAGCCCAAAGTTCTAAAGTTTGGGCTTGCTATTTCCTAAAACTTCATGCTTGGATAAAGGGATGAGGAAAGGACAAAACCAAAGCTTTAAGAAAACTCTGAATTACTTCTCTGGTCAACTCAGTACATCTCTAAGTCATTCTAGAGTAAAGAAATGTTTTAGTTTAACCTTAGAGCACACACTGAGCCTCACTGAATAGCTTCACATCCATGTGACTGAGTACTCAAGACAAAAAAAGTCAAGTTCCAGGGCCAGATTTCGTTTTGTACGTAACAATTCCAATATATTAGAATTTCGATACTGAAGTTGCCTTTTCTGATTTGTCTGGTATTATTCCTACTTTCAGAACACAGATTTGACGATTTCATTCGCTGAACCAAAGAATTCCATGTAGTTTTACTCCTTACTGTATCATTTTAACAATGTCGCAGAAACTTCCCTTTCTTTAGGCATTTAAGAAGCACTTTATAGACTCACAGATCAGTTGAAGTAATGCTCTGGTATTGAGGGTCATAGAGTGACTTTAAAAAATAATTTATTTTTGCAGTGTTAAATTGTCTCATCCCAACGAGTTAACGGAATTAAAAATATATTATAGCTCTATTTAAAATGTCCATTTATTGCATATGACTGACTTTAGACAAACAGGCCTGGAGACCAACTGCATTATGCAGCAATTACAAATAGCAGCATGGTTAAGCTTCCTACATACTACCGCACTCAAATGACTCCACTGCATTCTAGAAGGGCTTCTTGAAGAGCAGAGGGACAGCTATCTCCACCCCACAGCACAGGTCTGAAATGCAGACTTTTGTGGACCTAGAAAGTTTAGTGAGGGACCACCATTAATCTCAAGCAAACCGAAAGAGCCACCACACAGCAGCTCCTGACCACGACTGAACTGCACAGGTCTTGCATCAACAGTTTACAATGACAGAACATGCCTCTCAAGCCAGCCAATTTTCTAAATGCTCATTCTTAACAACTGTATCTGATAACTGCAGCTCATCTAGCAAGCAGGAACAGTTGAGACAGAAGTATCATACATGTTTGCAGAAAACTGGTCATCACAAGGAAACTTTAAAATCTGAATGCAGACAACAAAAGGAATGTCACTTTTCTTTAAACCTTTCTTCTAAAAGATGAATAGTTTCATATCCTATCGTTAGCCCTCACTGTGTAACACTCTAAAATCAAATAAGTTATAACCATAAAGCATTCTACTGAACTCCTAAAAACTAAAACTCTCTACTCATCCTCACTTGTCAAGCTGTTTAAAAAGAAAAGCTGCAATCAAAATTACAATCTACATTGCTTCTGAAATGGGTAACTCTGGGGAGGACAGCCCCAATGTGACAGTTATATGTAACTTTCACACTAAAACATGCACAATACTCTGTAATGGTAGCAGTTACCATTAAATAACCTGCCCATTACAGAGCTAAAACATTCTGTGTATTTGCTTAAATAAAGTTAAAAAATCTACACTTTTGGTCACATCTTAAAACACTGTAGAATACAGGGGGTGTTTTTTTAATATTATTTATACGTGCCCTGTCCTGTTGGGTAGTTTGATTGAAAAACTAAGATAAAAATGCAATAAAAATTCTCCAATAAAAAAAGACTCTAATCAAACATCTAAATGTCTTTATTAGTATACAAGTGTACTATGGGATTTGGTCTGCTTTCTCTTCAGAAAAAAGAAACAAAAAAAAGCGCCTCATTTTGTCCTAAAAGTTCCACTTCAACAAGAACCTTTAAGTCAGTCCAAGGTACCTCCTCAACACATCACCACTCTGCTACTCATCTTTGTATTTCTTCCTTCTAAGCAGCATTCCCAACCAAGCACAGCTCCACACACAAGTACAGGCAGAAACTAGACACTGAATCCAAGACTCCTTCAAATGATGAAGCCAAGTCTCCGAAGAAGGAATCCTGACTTATGTACATAAATCCTCTCAGTAAATGCCAGCTTTGTTTGCACTATTGAAGCCAGATTACAGCAGTGCTATGAACACAGTTATAAAGATAAAAATGTGCTTCTACTAGCAGGGGACAAGTACAAGGCACATTTATACGCCAGTATAATTGTGGCCACATTAGCAATTATACTGCTAAAACTACACTGCCAAGAACCACAGCTACAGTCATTCAAAACTTTTTGGGTCAGGGCTTGGCAATCAAATACCTTATGACTGCTCAACCAAACATACATTAACAGTGGCTCAAAACAACAAAACTGCTTCTTCTCAGGTATGTGTCTCAACCATTTCTAGGGCCATTTTTAAATTAAGCTCCCATTGGTCTTGTGATGTAGTTGTTTCCCTTCCTCCAGGTAAGTTATGCTAGGCAAAGGGCTTGCTATGCAAGAGCCATAGATCAACTTCTACCCCAAGACTCTTATGGCAAGAAACTATCACTTCCAGGTAGCAACAAGCCACCATTACTTTTGTAATTTTGATGGGCTTTTTTCTTCAGAAAGTTATGATACTCAGTTTCTATCTATCTCAAATAATGCCAAATATAGATTAACTCATGCTGGGCATGTACACTGACAATAGAGAGAGTTAACAAAGCTGCTCAATCTCATCCTATCACCCAAGCATAAATAAGCTAAACACACAGTGGGTACCTTTAGACACTGACATCTATCATCTGCAACAGTTATACTGCAGCTGAAATACAAAATTACCAAGCACCGACCTGTGGTGCTTCAAACATCCATTCTTGTGATAGAACTCATGTTGCCAAAGAAAATGTTTTTACAATAAAGATCTGTGCCCTCAGTTAACAGTAAACCGTGAATGACTGTGCAGTAGTCTTCTCTTCTGGTACTTAGCAGTAAACTGCTCTCATCTGTAACCTTTCAGATGTGATCTCCTTTTTCAGCATCTTGAACTGTAGGAAAACAAAAACACACCAACAACTTCCCCCCCTCAAGATCATCTTTCCCTCTCCCAAGATTAATAAAAAAAAAAAAAAATAAAGTGAGTTTGACACCACCATCTTCTGTGTTCACTGAGCTCAGTTTGGTTGAAGAGCACAGCTTCTACTCTGGAGGGTAATAAGACATGTACACACGAATGCCATTTTGTACAGTTGACATACTCTACGAGCTGGTTGACTCTAAGCTTGATTTGGTCCAGTCTGCTGCTGCTGCATCTCTTAGGAAACATTAGTTATAGGTTTGTACTTCTTGAATCTGGTCCATTCACCAGTAGCATAGTTCATTTCAAAGACTGTGTCAACCAACATAGTGGTGCTGCCCGTGCCATCTGCCTTTGGTAAATCTTCTGTATGTTCACTAAGTTTAATTTGGATGATGTCACCTTGCTCTTGGCAAGGATTCTCTGCAGAAACAAGGAGAGAAACATGTTACACATTTCAACAGTGTATTAAACAAGGTAGGGGTTTTTATGCTTAAAAAAATAATCCCAAAACCACAAATAACAACCTCAGACCCAAAGCTGAGCAAAGCACATAGCCAAAGATCTTCTTTCCCTCCACATTCCTGAGACCATGTTTTAAAGATAACAAAATCAGACCCCAAAAGATGAAGCTCAAGGCTAAAGTAATTGGAAGAACAATAAAAGAGGGAGTAAAGCCTGCCAGTGTCATTTCTCTCCGCCTCAGAGTCAGAAGAGAAGCTTATATTTAAAAGGGAGTTGGTAAACTTGAGCTACCAGTTCCTTTACTTGGGATACATTTTGTAGTTAAATGCCTCAACAATTTTTAGCTGTTAAAGCCCAAAGAGCTTCACTGAAACCACTTGTCCCAGACTCAGTTCCATGCCAGTAGAAGTATTAAATGTTACACTTCAAGGTACTGATATTCAAGAATCAATTGGCAGTTATTTATCCAACCATCAGAAGGTGCTGACATTATTACTGAAGGAATTTATATTAATATATACTTTACTATATATGTATATGTGAATCTATATCACACACACACTTCCAAAATAATATTTTACCTTGTGTTAGAAAAAGCTGTCCATGTAGATATTAAAGTACAGCCTCCTACTGCAATCTGAAGTATCATCTAGTACTAAAAGCACCATCATCAATGCAAGATGCACCAAACTTAAAATCTCAGGGATCACCACAGTAACTCTGCTCTGGTCATCCTCACTAGTGTACTGCATTAATCCAAATGCATGAGCCACATTTAAGCTGCAGGACTCTGGTGATAAGAGCCCCCAAATACCAAATTAGAAACCAGACCTAGTGCAGCTGATGGGAGTTCACTTAAGGACTCTTAAGCCCCTTCTCATCTTACATCCGATAATCTTCTAGGTAAAACAGCTTTGGTCTATCAAGGCCAATACATAACAGGATCCAGCTATGAGACAGCTTATCTCCCCGTGATTCACAGCACCAGTAGTTATCTCAAGTCTCTGAGATAACAGCTGTCAGTTTCTAAAGCAAGGAATTAGCAAAGAGGTTCTGTACTACCCGACTTGTACATCAACTTGCCACAAAAGAATTTACATTCATTGGATCCTCTAGGCAGGGCAGTAGCACCCAACCAGTCTGTTCACTGCTGACCAGCTGCCTTGTTTCTTTTCAACCCTAAGCCAAGATTCTACAATGAGTTCAGTTATATTGTGGTCAGCAGCTGTTCCGACAGACCAGTTGACTTACTGGAAATGGACCCTAAAGACCCATTTCCAGGTAGTTAGAACTATAATCCATAATATGTAGAGTCCAGAGTAAAGCAAAAAGAGTCCGGCACTTACAGACAAAGCTAAAGCAAAGCACTCTCACGTGCACATTTAGAAATGCTAGGCTGTATTTCAGATTTGTGTATTCAGAAGTAAGCTAAATTAATATCAATACATGCCTCTGGATCCTGCCATGAATCCAAGTATAAGAGCCTTTTCTGGCCTTGTAACTTTGTTTGCCGTCTTGAACATTTCCTGTGCAGCATACATTTGCTCCCTCTGTAACAGACACAACAAATGTCAATTCCAGTGGAAAAAAACTCTGCCAACAGGGACCACATTAATACTCACAGATGAGCATAAAACAATAAGGTGAAAGTTTGTATGACCTACAAAAAGTTAACAAAAAAGGCATATTAATCTCAAGGCCTCCCCTCTGTAATACTTACACCTAACACTCAGAGCAGTGACAACTGAATTATGAAAGTCAAAAAAAACCACCCCACCTTCAAATAGGTACAGAAACATGTGAGAGGCTTAATGTTTACATTATCAATTTTGTGTCCTTTATAACATTAGGAAAAAAAGGAAAGAATCCAGTGCTTTCTCTACAGTCCAACAAACCCAGGCTTGCAATAATTTCAGAGGATTTTTTTCTTTAATAAATGCAGTAGAGGTACTGAAAAGAAGTCACCCAGCTTGTTAAAGTTCAGATCTTGCAACCCAGGCTTACAGATGTGCTTAGCAAAGTCTTCAGATCAGCTGCATCTTGAATTCAACTTGAAGCATGCACATATACCAAATATATACCAAAGTACCAGGAATAAGAAACTTCAGCATATATCCCCACTCTCAGGCTTTGAAAAATGTGTAATGGGGGGATGAGGTGGATCAGAATAAAATTTTTTACCTTAAAATAATCTATTGATATATCTTCTCCTACTACAGCAACTTTAAGCAATTTATATTATGCACAATTGGATGGGCAACTTCTGCTGGAAATACACCTTTCTCCCAAAATTCTTTATAAAGAGCAACATATTATTTTACGTAACAAATAGCATTAAATAATGACATCTTACTGCAACATTAACACGGCACAACTAAAAATGCTGTGATTAAGACAGCAAAACTAAACCACAAAATATTTTCTGTAATCTTCATAAAAAAGCAGCCTCAACCACTCCATGATCCAAAGGCCAAGAAATGCCAACATATAAATGAGATCCAATCCACATCAAAATCATCAGTCAAAAAGAGCCTATTTTTACTTACTGTGAGAGAGAGGCTTTTCTTCGGTGGTGGCTGTTGCTGAGTTTGGGGGGCCACTTGTGGTGCCTGTGCCGCAGGGGAGATGGCAGGAGGTGTGGTGGGTGTTAGGGGTGAGGTAGGTGTAGCTGCAGGGGGATTAGAGTTACTGTTGTACATGGGTGTTCTTTGTTTGAACTGTGCCGGGAGAGTTGTAGCATTTGGAGCTGCAGGCTCTTCAGTCTGTCTGTTGGTCTGCAAGGCCTCTCGTGCAGAGCCAGCTGCAAAAACCAGTCAGGATAATTAAAAACATTATAATCCACAAAAGGGATTAGCATCACCAGTGGCCTTTAAATAAAACTAAAATCTCTGATGATTCCATTTTAGCACCATGATTCAATATGCCATCTAATATCCATATGAAAAAGCTGAGCTAATGCTCTTTCCACTCAATTATCTTTAGAAATAATTACACAACAGAGTAACTAGCAGTCCAGTATGGGTTGTACTATATTTAGCATAAAATTTTATGTTTAATGGATATCAGATTTATCAAATGGAAACTGCTTTATTTACTTTTTAGCTTATATTGCTGTAACAACTGTACTCTGATCCTAGCAGGATTGCTGCAGTACTATTACATGGAAGCAAGCCCCAAAAGATTTCATCAGTTTTTACTTAATGTAGCAGCAGCATTCAAAGGAAGTGGCAATTAAGTAACAGATACTGAAAACACAAATATACTTCAACAGATGTCAGAATTAAATGTAATCTTCACAAATCATTCATTATTTAAACATTAACTGCTAGAAGTTAAAACCCCACAACTTCGACAAGGCTTAACTCTGCTCTTTCTCAAGGTTGATCCATTCACCTGCACTAAGGAAGTTACACTATTCCAAACTTGGCTGCAGCTGGAGGCAACTCATGAAATCACAGCAGCTTGACCATGCAAGTTACCATCTGTCCAGCCAGTGGTAATTACCCAGTGGACACTATCTACGTTCTTTCGCAGCTCTTAGACATAGGCACAGCTGCTTAAGCACCCTTCACAAACCTCATGAAATTTAAGCTAACCTGTTTACACTGTGTTCACAGCAGTCTAAAGGCAGATATGGACCAGAGCTACACTGATGCCCTTCAGATCAGATTTTAGGAAATAAGACGTCTATGGTTCTCCACCTTGGCACAGGCATGACAATGGTTATAGCAATATTGGTATTTTTCAGTAAATGTGGAACAACTGAGAGGATAAACATTTGCAACTATTAGTTACTCCTTAATTTTGTACAAGTTTCATTACTGGCTTTATCTCTCATCAGAATAACTGACTTTCATAAAGTAATGTCTTAATTATGCAGCCTCAGAGTATATGAGCTTCTGTGTGCATCTTATATTAAGGAAACAGTTTTATGTTCCTGGTCCGTAAGAAAAGCTAAATACTCCATACTCCTAAAGGAAAGAATAGAGAATAAAGAACTTTAAACTAGGCTTTTCCTGCTGTTGAACACAATGCCAACACTCTAAAACAGTATATAGCTGCTAACACACTTATGTGTTCTTGGCTGCGTTCCTTCTGGGGATGTCCATTTTCTGCCAGAGAAAGATGTGCATGGACCTTCAGAGAGGTTCTGAACTGTCTGGAGGCCAAATGAAATGATTGGGTTTTGCATATGTAGTATTCTATAGTGCCCAAAATGCCACAGCTCAGAAGCAAAAGTAAAAATAACATATTAAACTGAAATGTTGGTTCTCTGTTAACAAACAGATCTGGTAACGAATCCCAGTCATGCACATCTGTTAGCACAAATTGACACATCCCTTTAAAGACTTCATATACAGCAGGGAAGAAAAAATCAAGTAGGTTAAAATAAAAGTGGAGGAAAAAAGGACATGTACAAACTATTTTTTACTACTGGCAATTTTCTAGAATTGAAAATAACATAGCACTTATCAAAATATGCAGGAGTCCAGCATCCATCTTTGTTATAAAAAGGTAAAAGAAAAATGGATGGCTTAATCCCAAACTCTGTGAAAAGTAATATGTACTTGCCTCTAGAAATACAACTGACTTCTGAAAGCAACTGTTTTGTACATGCTAGCATGTGTGTGTATGGAATATATACTCCAGACTTATACTGATGACTCTTTGGGGATTACAAAAGCTGGATTTTCTATTACTATGTAAGAAAAAACAAATCAGGAAATCCTTTTGCTTATTTGACTTAACTAGCAGTCACTCTAAAATGAGAGCCAACAATTATTTTCTTTACTTAGGTTAAACAACACATCTGGTTACCCCATACCCAAAGGCTGGAGTCTTGCAATGGATTTTACATAGCTAAGGTGGAGTTTCACTTGAGTTGAGGGACAGCAGGTTTGTAAATAAAAGAGCAGCCAGACAGTAAAACTGAAAAGAGTTGGAGGTATCAGGTCCCAAGAGGAAAAAGTGTCTGTTACCTGGCTGTGTCTCAGAGCTTGGGATGTATGAGGATGACGGCACCACACTGGGAGTAGCAGGTAAATAACTTGTAGAAGGTAGTGCAGGCTCATTGTTCAACGAGCCAAGTTTCTACAGAACAGAAAAGAAAGTATTAAAGCCACACTGCAAGCATCCATGGGCTGTTTCTGCATTTTAAATACAACTTCAACATTAGTTTTACTAAGATACTCCTTTTGGGAACTTAACTGCAAACTCGTCTGTTAGGAGTCCTACCTAACAATCTGTTCAACACTAACTTTCTACTTCAAGCACTAGAATTTGTGCAGATAGCACTCTATGAAGAATTACACTCTAGGATTAAGTGATCTGCCAGAGAAAACATGCTCTTCATCATTAGAAAGAAGAACTTGTATTCATCCATGGGCATAAGGCCTACTAGGGTATCATCCACAACACAAAGGCCTCTGGGACGTAGGGAAGTAGAAGGCACCAGTAACAGCACAGGTAAAAACCCTGTTTCCACTGAAACAGGCAGTCAACACCAACATGACTGATGCCATCTAGGCTGAGGAGGCTACAGAAAAGGCCTCATTTTGTATTTAATTATACATGACACTGCATACACAGCATAAAGACAGCAGCATGGTTGAAGATTTCTCTGCCTAATCCAGTCTTGTAAACATAAGGAGGTGAGAGAGCCAAGAAGTTTTGGGGGGAATAAGTCTAACAGACAAACCATTTAAGGTAGCCCTACAATACAAAATAGGGACATTCTGTAAAATGTGGAACTTGCTAAAAGAAAGATTCTCTTAGCACTGCAGAAAGAGAGGCAATGACCTTCACTCCTGACTCTGGCCTACCAAGATCTGCCTGTATGTTGGCCTTGGCTTGTCACACATGCCCAACAGACAGTTTCTTACTCAAAAGCAAGGGCAGGACATAACATTCTTGTAGAACCTATGCCCTGACTAAGAAAACAAAGCTGCACCATGGTTTCTAAGATACTGTATCTGAAATAGGACGAAAAAAGCCTACACACGACTTGTCCTCCCTCTCCCTGACTGAACAACTTCTAGCAACTGATTTGCTTTTTCTTTGGAGAAAATATAATGGAATTTTGAAAAAATTATGTAAAAATTTTTACATAAAGAGACATGTTTCAACAGGTGAGTAAAATACCATTATAGTGTTGAAGCGGTTTAGAAGAGCACATGTTGAGACTACCTGGGGTTTTTTTTTTGACTGGTTGGTTTTTGTTTGATTGATTTTGCTTGGTTTTACCTGTGTAGATACAAGGCCAGCAGCATAATCTGGGGTAGCATTTTCTACTACTGTTTCTTCTTTGGCTTGCTTTTCCACAACTTCCGTATCTATTGCATAAAAACAGAAGTGAGTCCAAATTTTTTTTCTGAAATACTGAATATGCTTTTTAAACAAAGATATAAAAATGCATTTCTCAAAGTCTGCTAAAACATGCTTGAAGAAGTATATGCTGAAATAGATACAATAATCTCCAAACACAGTTTTATAATGAACCCAATAATGAACTGAACCACAACGTACAGGATACAGTAACTGAGTAAGTTGATATTAGGAAGCATGAAAGCCCAAGCAACATTTTAATTGCAATTATGGTTTTGTTCTGAGGTGGTATTTTTTTTTGTGACTAATACAAAAAAGTTGTTTCGGGACAAATATGCTGCACAGTGTATCTTCTTGATATGGTTAATAGGGCACTACCCCGTTAAAAGTAGTGTATCATATATTATTCACTTGCTAAGATCTCTGGGTCAAAATTTTGGAGAGCGCTATAAATTTTTTCAAAATTACTTTCTATTAATTTACTTGGCCATACAGCCAGCAGAAGTGAGCATATCAAAATAACTTAGAAAAATTCCAGTACCAAAGCCACTCACACCTGTGGGCTGCCCAAAGCACAACTGATTAGCTCAATGCTTTCACACGACTGAGTTATATTACCTAGACACAAGGCAATATGAGTAGGAGCATTGAAACAAGTGAAAATCCTCCCTTAAAACCTGTTTGGATTGGTTGGTATCATCCTCTCATTTCTTAAAGTTTAGCTTTGGATAAGCTTTAGCAAATTAAGAACAAAATGGTACTACGAATCTTGATACTATTTGCAGGTGTACTGACAGCCTTTGTAAGTAGAATCCTGTACCAACCTAATGTCTTTCTTCTTCTCTTTGCTTCACGGCCAGCACCTACCATATCCAGCTCAGAGATATCTAGAAGCTAAAAAGAAAGACCACAGAGAACTTAATTACTATTGTTAAATGTATGTAGTTTATCTCTAAATCACACTCAATTTCTTTTCCTTTAATATATTGATTCAAATCAGCAGCAAAAATTCACTTTAGGTGAGGGAAGAGAACTGAGCAGAAAAACAAGGAGTGCACCTACCTTTACTCCTCTTTCTTTGCGCAAAGGTGTTCTTGAAGGAGGAATAGGAGTTCTATTTCCAGAAGGACTAAATACACTGGGTGCTGAAGTACTCCTAAATGGAGCTTGTTTTGGTATTCCTTTGAGTGGTGCTTAGGGAAAAGCAAAGAAAGCAACAACTGAAATATGTGTTTAATTGGTTATGAAAAATGCTTTAACAAGGTCTTCAGCTCTTCCCCTTCTTAACACACACACTACCTCACCTTTAAACTAAAATGTTTATAATGCCAAATTGTCTATAACATTACACGTCCATCAAAGGTCAGATTAGGTTATACCCTTCAAAAAAAGACTAAGAGCCAATCTCTGACCAATGCTTGCTACCCCATTCAACATGAAGTAATCAAACAGCTGCACTGCTAGCAAAATCTACTTTTCTTACACACAGATGCTTTTCTTACTTGTAAAAAATAAACTCTGAACATGTAAAACAGTATAGGAGATAAATGTTTTGAATCCAATTATTGCCAAAGTTGCCCTTTGAATTACACGATCTAGTTACTTCAACCAAAATTCTTAGCCAAGCTTCTGCAGGGCTAAGGGCTTGTGATCTACTGCAAAGGTAAGTTACTGCCTCACACAGGGGTTTGAAATTCTAGAGCTGCTGTTTGCACAAGGAGGAGGACCCAATCTGGATCTACAGTTCAAACAGAACACCTGCTGTCTCAATACTCAATAGCATCAGCTACACCTGTAAGCATCTGTTTCCCCCCAACTCTATGCTGCTGCCCTTCTACCTCACGCTTAATGCTACTCCACTAAACACAGCAATCTCTTAACTATTAAAAGATTAGGGACACATATACAGATCTATCAGGTCTTTGGGCCTCCTGACAATCTCATCATGCCCTGTACGGTGAAGATAAACACAGAACTTCAGTTTGAGGTTAGAGACTCTGTATCCCTCTGCATGTTGTACTGAAAACTTTTTCACCATAGGACAATCCTCTGACCCACGTGAGTACATTTCAGCAGAGCAAACCTCATCTGGTCCTCAACTCCTGTTTCTAGAGGCCAATTAGTTCTCAAAGGCCAGGTGTAAAAATTGGCTTTAGTAATTCAACAGCTACACAGAACAGCAAGAACTAACAGTCCTTTTCTATAATGGAACAATTTTTAGTTCAAATTACAACTAGACTTTTCGCATTTTTTGCATGAACATGAGGCCAAACTTCAGCCCTCAAAGCCACATCTTAAATAGTATTGACACAAAATACTTCATAGCTTCCAGCCACAACACCAAGAAATCAGTCAAAGGTTCACACCTCAGCATCTTTGGTGGCCAGGAAAGTTATACCTGTGCAGTGACTTAAGAGTATGTAACTAATTTTGAACCCTCTTCTCACTCCTTCCTTGAAAAATTCAAGCAGTTCAGGAACTTCAACAAACAGCTGAAATGTATTAATACAAAGCTGAAGGATCATTCTACAGGTTTGCCATGTAGAATTCACTGCTCAGCCTTGGCTGCAAGAACACACTGTCCCCTCTTCTTTCTCCAGACAGAATTATACAAATACAAGAAAGTTTCAGTCTACTTCACAGCATTTCAAAGAGCACAGCAGACTAGTGTGATCCACTCTGCTCCCTTTTGGAGCAACATGGCTTAGTCAGGAGTTATTCCTGGAGTGATGCAAATTAAATTTCTATCAATGTCTATAGGCATGATCTAGCTGCATACAGTTTAGAAGCATGCCAGATACACTTGCCATTTAAAAAACCCCACACACTGTTGTTCCTTCTGACAAGACATGTCAGAAATATTTAAGTATCAAGAGAGAGGGAGGCAGAAAGGGAGAAATCCTTTGCTTCAAAAAAGAATTAAGCTTTTGTGAAAAACAGATGGTAATTTTGTTCTTCATCAAGGCCATTTTATCAGGTTTTCTTTTTGAGAACTGATGAAAGTGAGCCATACTTGTTGTATCTATCTTCTTGACCAGTCCCCTGCCTTTGGCATGGAAAGGCACTCCTGCAGTCTTCTTGAGCTGTTGTGCAGTTTCTGTTGCTAAAAGGAAAAAGGGCTTTAGTTATTACAGAACCTATGCTGAAAATATACAACACATTGCTTCTTACAGAAAATGTTATTAACTAATACATAAAGAGATAGGAATAGCAACAAAGAAAGAATTATATTTTAATTAAAACCCAGGTCATTTACGTGAAGTAAGCACAGTATTTGGAGAAAATGCAAAATCAATATGACTGTGCAACAGACAAGGTGGCCTAAACTAAAAGAAATTACCAGAATAGGCAATTTACTCAATAGAAATTTAAATAACTTTAAAAAGTTGTATGACACATCATAAAAAGTGACAAATCTTGCATTTAACCAGACCAATTCAAGTTACATGCAAGAAAGCAGCAAGCTGCTGCAACAGAACAGCAGCTGCAGTAAACTATTTTAAGATCACTTAGTTCAGCCAGCTACCAATACATACACGTACACATACGCTGCCTTTTGTTAAGAGAAAACCCTCTCGGTTTTTACACCCTATACAGCCATACTGAGTGAAAGAAAGCATTAATTAGCAGCTCTTGCTCCTCCCTCCAAAAGCACATGCCAAAATACATCTATGTTCTCATTTTACTTTTGTTTCAGGAGCTTTAACCAAAGCTGTCCCTCAGAAGTCCTCCCAACTGACTATTAAATATACCCATAAGAGGACCTATCTGTGCTTTATAAAGCTACAGCTCTTTGTATCCCTTGAAATCTGAACAGCATTTAAACCAAGATAAGCATTTTAGTGCAATCCTGGCCGGAATGACTTGCACCTGCTCTTCCACACATCAGTCCATCCTCATCCAGGAAAGCTCTTGTAACAGAAAATTTTAATGTATATCACCACACTGGAGAATAAGACTGAATATAAATCTACCTTTCAGTATTTAATTTGTACACAATCTTAACACTACTTACACTTCTGCAAGAGTTCAGCTCTGAGAGTGGCACTTTTAGGTTTCCTTTTCAGCTGGAAATGTTTCACTGGGGGAGTAAGTGGCCCAGCTAGTGTTGTCAAGGCATTTTTGTTTAAGTATTGGCATTCCAACGGCAACATAGCTGAAGTTTCACATTCACTTACTGCACAGAGAGTTAACACAGTACACACGAGTATTAGCACCTCTTTGACAGCTAATGACAAAACATTTTACAACTGGACTGTACAGGTGGTTTTAAATTTTAGATTACTTATATAAACACCAAGAGTAATTTAGTCCCAATTATTACACAATATATAACCAGTTATTAGTTTTTCACATTAGCTTCATAAAAGCTTCCATTTTAATTATATCTAGTCAAATTACAGATATCTTAAATATGCTACTATTGTCAAAAAAAGATAAAAATTATTGAATTCTCAGATTCCTTAAAAATTACACATGAAAACCAAACTACTGAACAAAAATGTAAATCACAAGTGTGGACAGACAAATGATCATTTGTGTATAGGAAAAAAACAAAGTTACCACCTCCAAGTCATTTAATTATTGTTCTGCTGCAATCTCAACCCTGAGATCATGTCTGTCCACGGATGCTCAAGGGCTTTTTCTAGACAATGTGCTAAAATAAACCCAATGAAGTAGGAGTAGTTTTGCATCACCATTTACTGTTTGAAGCAGCAACTGTGCAAGGGCCTGACCCCGTATTTTTAGCTGCTGGGCAATCTGTATCTATTTGCCCATCAGCAGCACAGCTCTTCCTGAGATCAGTCTCCCTCCAGCACCTATCACCTGCTGCCCAGACACTTCCAGCAGAGGCAGCCCCTGCCCAGGACAGTGGCGGTGCTTCCACACACACGAGGCTGTCCACACAAGACAGAACTTGCTGCATCTTTGGTACCACAAAAGTGAGACAGAGCAACATAGAAAAAAACCTCTACTGATTAAGCTGCAGCACAGCCTGTCTCTCAGATGGATAAATCCACACCAACTTTTGTGCTGCCTTTCACACTCCAGGCAATAACTGACATTAAGTTCTGATGATATGTGAAAAGATAATTTAAGAAGCTACCATTCCTCAAATACCACAGTTCCCAGTCCAGTTACATTCCAGGTCATGAACTCTGGTAGTTCAGAGACAAGACAGTGCTTGTTCTGCTACTTCTACTGTTAAGATAGCAAGTCTGCCTGTGAAATGACAAGTTATTCCTGAAAAAAGGCACCACATGCCTGCAATTTTCACCAACAGAAAAGGCTTACCTTTCTCTCTAAGCTCTCCTAAAATATCTTGAACATTGGGATTCTGTTCTTCAAGATCAAGGTTAAGGGAGCCAGTATCTGGAAAGGATTTTAAAATATCAGCTACCATTAAGACCCAGGGGTCTGAATCCAAGGTAGCGAGCTGGATAATTTCAGTCAGTGCCCCTTTCATCTAACAAAAAAAGAAAAAGAAAATCAACCAATTGGAAACAGTTTTAAACAGGTTATACTTGGATTTATTTTAAAAAGACATAAGCATGCACAATGTTTTACTACTGGGGGAGGGAAGAGGGAGGCTGTTTCCACAAAGTTATACATTAACTCTAGAACCAAGCAAAGAATGAACCAAGAAAATTTTTTTATACTGCTTTCAGTCAATCTAACCCAAGTTTGTTTTGAGCTTTTGGCATCTCAAAGCTTTGTTTAGCACTGGGTACTTTTACTAAAAGCAGCAGCCAAATTTTTACATTACTGTCTCCTTATATTCTACACTCATACTCCCTGTGGACCCACACCTTCTATTCAGTGACTATTACAAGTTATTTAGAACAGGCATCTAAATGAAGATGTGCCCCTTGCCAGCCTACAGCATAATTAAGCAGACAGATTATATCTGCATCATAATTAAGTCTTCAAAATACTACTTAAGCCAAAATAACCTAATCAATACTGTATTGTTTGACAAAAATTATGTATTACAGAAGTAAACACAGCCCTCTAACATGCCACAAGTAACAAGATTTTTCATCTACCCAAAGCTTCTACAGTCAGAAAAAAGTTATTTTTCTATTTAGAAAAATGCAAAATAATGCATGAAATGGATTTTAAAAGTTTCATTGTAACAGTATTTTTTTAAATTATTGACCAACATATGTGTTGGCACTATGAAATGAAAATCAAGGTTACTACAGTCAGGGGTTTACACAGTGAGTCTCAAATTAGTTGTTTACTTTGCTCACGAGTAAGTTTAAACACTCAAAGACTGAACAGTTGCTTTTTGTCTAAGTAAATTTTCATGTATGCATCACAGCATTAGCTTCAGAGAACTAAGATGTTTGAGATATTTTGTGTGCCTAACACACCACAAAATACAACCGCAAAAATACACGAAGTAGTTTGCCATACTCTATCTGCATTGTATTAACACTGAAGAATGTACAAGCAAGTATAAGGAAATCCAGGAATTTTGATTTTTCACAACCCATTGTGGCACATACAGCTTAGTTATAGTCATCACGTTTCTGAACATGGGAAGACAAGCAAGAGACTCATCTTCACCTTTATGCTGTATTTCTTTCCCTTTATTTAAAGCACTCTTATATGAAAAGGTTTAATAAAATAAGCTTACTCTGCATACAACTCTAAATAAAATAAATAAAAGTTAAATTACTGCTCCCCATTCCTCTCCCATCTGCTTTTAAAGCTCAGAGGTAAACAAACATTGACATTTCTCAAGCCCTTTCATCCACACGATGTTATTGCCCTCTCACTTTGGAAGGGTTTACAAGTCCACTACAGAGCCAGTTCGTCCTTTACCCCCTGCAAGTTTTAGGGCTCACATGTTATGTGCTTGTGAAACAAACTGCATCAGTCCAAAATGAGCATCTATCTAGCTTTAAGCTTGACCAGCTACTTGGTGTGACTGACTGCAGTCACACAAACACCAGAACCACAAAGAGGGGAGCAGGAAGAAGACACTACCCGAGCCAGTTCCCATCTTCAGCAGTGCCATTGATTTGCTTTAGACTATACTGAGCACATAACCAGGACCACACACTGTTTAATGTGCTGTCAAATTTAACCAATGCTTACCCAGTGGAAAGAATCAATTTCTGAGATTCTAGTCTTCGCTGTTCTCCATTGCTCACTTCTTCCTCAGTAAACAAAACCCCACCAGAACCTCCACATACTTGTCAATCTCTCTTTCTAACCCTAAACTCCTTAACAAAAGTCATTTCTACAGTGGATGAGGATGACTGTGAACACTATCAAAGCAAACTGTTTCGCTCTCTTATCTATCCTAAAGGAATCAAGGTACTGATTGACACAAAACACCTGGAAACCTAAAATATCCCAGAAAAGCTGATGAATTCATAGCTTTTACAAGCTTTTCTGTGGACACCACTAATGCAGGTAAGTGTTCAGAATGTAATTTCCTTCATCAAAGCAAAGTCAGGCAATAGCTAGAGGAAAAATGTCTCTCACATCCTCACAATTTACCCTTCATATCTGCTTCACAAAACTCCTGTTTGTACCAAAAATTCACAGAGCTACATGCCTATGCTATGTAAGTTCCTGTACAGCTCTTGTCTGAGCATGTTGCATCCTCACTGGTCTTAGGGCTGAAGTTCAGGCAGCCTATTTATGCCACAACTCACAGCTTTACAAGCCTTTGGTTCCTTCAAGAAAGGAGCCCAGAAACAATTTGTTTGCCAAGCACTGGGCAAATAACATTATCACAAGGCCTCATGACAGAAAGAATATGGTGGAAGCACAGTCACTATCACACACAGGGAAGCAAAGCACACTAACAGGTACTGTGAGCTAACCAGAGACCTTGCCTGAATATGGCTTTGCATTTAACAAGCCTGGATTCAAGTTTTGACTCAGGTTTGTCTTCAAATGGCAATTTAAATACATGTTCCCACTTCACTGTTCAACTGGCAGCTGAAAAGAAACATTTCATTTATCGTTTGAGAACGTATGAAATGCAACTCAACAGGGAATCCTACATGCAGTTTTCCTGTTACTTTACAGGGCACAGCCATAATCCCGAGGTCTTAATTGTCTAAGACTGCAACACTGGGTCAGTAAGACTCCCATCAGCTCCAACCAGCATCTTGTTAAGCATGAATGTCAAGATCTGACGTAACATGTTCTGGTGTCTTTCTCATCTAAAACGTAAGGATCTTAAGTATTTTTCTCAGCCTGATAGCACATAAGAAAAAGCACAAGCCACAACCAGGAACATCTAGCAACTAGGGATCAGGCACAATAGGGAAGCGTCTGGGAATAGACACAAAGGGAGATTAATAATGGCTGTGCAGGAAGGACAAACAGGACTGTGGGAAGATATAAAAAAAAGGAAGTGTTACTAGGAACACACAACATGACAGCTCCAAGATGACTACTTGCAAAGAATTCCCATTTATTTGCTTAATAATGTGCCTAAATTAATATGTGTGACAATACTTTCAGACAACTGCACCAACAGTTGGCTAATAAACCAAATGAAGCTTTAATCTTTCAGAGGCTATCGAAAAGATGATATTTAATAGGTATCCAACTCATAATTATAGAGTATTTTCATTAAACTAAAAGTATTGGATTGAAAACACAGTATTAATATTTACCTAATACAAACCCAGGATGGGTCAATACCACTCTTGTATGTGGTTTGCATTTTAATCTTGAAAAAGAGCTGAAGTGGCCAAGAGAAATATTGGATTAAAATATACTACTTTTACATCATAGAATAACTATGAACTCTAAGTGCAGTCCAGAAAGGTGCACAACAGCCTGTGTGTTCTCAATACAGAGGGAAATGCAAGTGTCATGTCCCCTCTTACTCCTTTGCACCCATACTCCACAATTCCCACTTCCATGCATAGATGACCCCTAGTGCACATAGGCCAGTACAAAGAAGCAGTTTTGATTTCTGCTCTCTTGCAGCTACTGTAATAAACAGGCAGGTCCCTGCTGGGATAGGGATCTTCCTCTCAAGATAATTCAGAGAGCACAGAAGCACAGTCCTTGTTCCAGACTTGGTTGTAACATCACAGTCTAAGCCTGAACAAATAAATTAAACACTGGCATAAAAAGAAAGCTTGCACTTGTCATTGTGAATCAGGTTAACAAGAATATAATATGCAAAATAAACAGAAATAACCGTTCTGCCAAATTCACAACTGAAACTCTGGTCAGCGCTACACTGAACTTTAGGCATCATTTCAAATAAGTACAATTATCTAGAAAAAAATTAGCAGATGAAAAGCCATAAGATTCAAGAGTTTGCAAGTTCTGCCCAGAGAATTACAGTAGGAAAGGAATTTTTGATAACTGCCTACAAAACATAACTTAAAATGAAAATGAGAGCCAATTATTCTCATTAGTCAGCAGGAACAAACATGCAGTAATGAGGTTCACAGCATGATAAAAAGTAAGGTTTATTACCTGTCCCACAAGAGTATTATGAGGATTAAGTCACTTATAGCTATACGATATTTACAGTGTTGAATGAAAACATTATGAAAATTGAAAGATATTACATATAAGGGTAAAACCACTTAAGTGAAGGACTGAGCTTTCAAGAGAGTTCATTGAAGATTCACTTGTCTAGACTGAAGCATTCACAGAGATTTAGAAAGGATCAGGAGCAATTAAATCCCTTCTAAACCAAATACCACCAGTTTCCTTGATTCCCACATTGCTTTTTACTCAAATGTCTGCTCCTGAACAGTTTCCGTGTTATTCCAAGCTTTTATGAAAATGCTACTATACAGAAAACAGAAAAAAAATATTTTGAAGAGAAAATAACTCCATTGAATCTGTTATCTAGAGAGGGGAATATCTTTTAACATGTAACATATCCTGTAGCTGCTATTGAGATTCCCAAAGCTTCACAAAGCTGATGCAATATATTTTCCAATACAATTAAAGCTCCACATGCCAGCTCGGTGCTTCTCGCACATGGTCCATACAGACTGGCACATGGCATGGGAAAGACACCTGACTTTCCAAAGAGACTAATTAAGTACTCTCATAGTTAAGTTTAATCATTTTCAGACATGGGAGTGATTTCCAAAGGACAAATTCACTTCCAGGCAGCTACAGGTACCCTCTCCTGGCAGGAAGGCACCACTCCCAGCACTCCCCAACACACAAGAGGCTGCTGCAGAGACATGCACAGCACAGCCATTCTGCAAACAGACATATTTATCTATTTTCTGGATAATGTGTGCAAGATACTCCATGCCAATTAAAATACTGAAACTCTTGACAGTAAGTTAGGTGACAAAGCTGCACAAATAAAACTATCTTACCAAACTAACCACGAATGATGAGCATCTGATAAGACAACAGCCCTTTCTGTCAGCAATTTGGTTACATCAGCTATTTTGACCATCTATAGAAGGAAGTCTACAATGATAATAGTAGGCCTACTAGCAATGTTAAGAGTTTCTGCCTCAGGAGTTTTTCTATTTTTAACTTTTTTTTTTTAAGGCTCTCCTCACAGTTTAAGGAAAAAAACCCCATGTTCCTGAAATAATTAAAGATGCTAAGGGTAGATCTCAATCAAGCATTATCAGTTTACAATGAAAGATTAAACTTGTGATTGAAACCATGAACTCCACCAAACTGAAAAATCCCACAATATTTTGTAACAGCTGTAACAAGATCTTTACATTTGGAATACAACTGATGACTTTAAGGACACACTAAAAGGCACACTGACTGACTTGATTTTCTCAACATACACTTTATCTCCACGGCTAACAAAAGCACAGATCCAGGAAAGCTGCTGGCTGCCATCTTCCTCAGGTTTGGTTTAAAACATTTTTACCCACCCAGTGAACACTCCTGAAGCATTTTAGCAAATTATTTCAGTTTGCTTAAATGCTGCTCCTTCTAAGAGTTACCATGAGTGCTATTTATGAAAGTCCCTAAGCTTTTCGAAGTTCTTTTCAATCTAAAGACACCACTGATTTTTCTAAACACTACAATACTAATTTCTTCCAGGCTACTTGGATTTTTACACTAAGTTCAGAAGAATTTTGCAAACTCAACAAGTTCACATGAACTCCCAACCCCCCTTCTGGCCTTGATTATTTCATTTGTCCAAAACATGACCCCATTTATCACACACAAGGATGACAGTTTGTTCACTGGACAGGCACTAAACATGAATATCATGTTTTAAAAATTAGCATAAACATGCTGAACAAGATTTTTTTTTTTTAAGGTGACACCAGTGTAACACAGTGAAGTTTCACGCAGATGCATGTGGCAAGACAAACACTGACATACACTAAATTACTGCTTAAAGGTGAAGCCTGCCCATTTTCAGCCTAGAAGTGCACAAAAACTGAGCATACAATAATCCAACTTACATACCACACCCTGCCTGGTATACATGTATATTAAGGCTAGGCAGCAACCGTGTTTTAGCCAAGAAAGAGACTGGTGAAAGCACAGCTGAGGATACTCTACACAGGAAGGTGAAAACTAACGACACACCACTTCCATGATTGCTACCAGGAAATACTACTTAACATGATGGAAGTAGGAGAGGAATTCCTCCAATCTGGCTGAAGAAACTTAAGATTTCCAAACATTCTCCAGCTATTGCCCCAAACATCTGTAGCTGCGTACTGGTAAGAATAAGCCAGGTGCAGATGAGGTATGGTCCACGGCCAAGTGAAAAAGCTTGCAGAGCCAGCTCAGACTCGAGCCAGCCAGTTTATTAGCTGGGGTAGGAGAGTACAGAAAAGCACCAGCTGTTCCCAGGAAGGTAGAGAGGCAAACAAAAAGCATAGCAATTTTCCTCAATCAAGACCTGACTGCAGGAGGGAAAAGCACTGCTTAGTGCAGACCCCAGATCTTCCACTTCCAAAGTTTCAGCACTTGCTGCTGTCCTTCGTAAAGCCGAGATGCTCAACTTGTGACACCTACACAGCTGCCAGTACTAACGATGGAGTGGAGGAAGCCGAACACACACACGACTGCTCCTGAACGATCCTGCCTCTGTCTTAGCCGTTGAACAACTACTGCCTCTGAAACGCTCTCTTCCCCAAAAGGCACCCAAGACACAGCCCTACAACGAGCCCTTGTGGGCCACACAATGGGTTTCGTGTCCAAACTGCTTTCAAAAGGCTAGTGCCAACCAGGGAATCCCCGAAGAGCAGGAAGAGGAGGAGCAGCAGCAAAGCTCCCACTCCACTCACTCCCTTATGACGGGGAATCTCGGCGCTTTTCCTCATACCGAGGACCTAGTCCTCCTAGTTGGGAGACCTTCTTCCCTTATTCTTCCCCATCCAAGGAAGGCTGCGAGGGAGAGGTGGGGATGGCTGTGGGGACCAGCCCCACCACACGCCCCTGCCCTGAGGGGCTGCGGCCGCTCGGCTTCGCCCCGCGGGCAGCCCGGGGTCCCCCCCTCCCCGCAGCCTCCGTGTGGAAAGAAAAGAGCGGGCGGGGGAGGTGGTGCTGGCACTGCCCCCCCTTCTCCCCTCACGCCATCTCCGACCTCTCCCCCTCACACACACACGCGCACCCCGCTTCGCTGCGACTCCCAACCGGCTCTCACCTCATCCACCGCCCGGCGGGGCAGGTGCAGCATCCCCAGGAGCAGCTTGAGCTTCACGGCCGAGGAAAGGCCGTGGAAACAGAGGCGGATGTTGTCGATGACCGACGCCGTGAGCAGCGAGGCGATGCTCGGCGGCGCCCACAGCTCGTCCGTGGAGCCCAGTTTGTTGTGCAGCCACAGGCCGGTGTCGCTCTCCCGCATCGACGCCATCTTGGGAGCGGGGCGAAAAAAGAGGGGATTCTCGACGGGCATTTTATGAAGGCACCTAAAGGGAGGAAGGGAGGGGGTGAGGACCCCTGCGGGTCGCCGTCTTCTTCGTAAGCCAAAATGGCGGCGCCCAATGAGGTTGCGCTTGGGAAGGCGGAGGCTCTGCCGTAACCTAAAATGGCGGCGCCCAGGAGGCGAAATGTAATGAGGCGCTTCTCATCGCTCAGCCAAATGCAAAATGGCGCCCGCCACAGCTTTTCATCCGTATTACAAGATGGTGCCGGCTCACTGTAGAGAAGCTCCTCTGTCAGCCCCAACTCATTGTCCGTCACAGTCCGCCCTGACTCCTCCTGGGCAGAAGTGGGGGGAGAACCACAAGCGGGCCGCCGAGCCGCGGCGGGGCTGGGAGGCAGGGCTTCCTCCCCGAGGTGGGTGGGTCCCCGCGCCTCCCGGTGCAGCGCCTGGCAGAGCACCACGTTTCCTTCCCCCAGAGCACCCGCGCCGCCCCCTCCTGCCCTGCCCGCGGCCGGCCCGTGTTCCCACCCCGCACAGCTCCCTGGTGCCAATGGCCCCCTAAAATGCTTTAAGCCACGGCCGCCGCCCCCGGGAGCTGCCAGCCCTGCCCGCCCAGAGCAGCTCGGGCGAGGCGGGGAGCCCCGGCCGAGGTGCTGCCTCTGACGGGGACCGAGTGTCTCGCCCATGATTTCCCCGGAGCTTGGTGTGCTGCGTGCTTCAGCCGTGTAGGAGGTTACCGCGGTGTCCGTAGCACGGGGGGTAGGCCCTCAGAAGCCCGCAGCGATTACGTTTGTGTTCCCTAGCGATTCGGCTCATTGTTATTTAAATATGAAAAATTAATCAATTGCCCAAATCCCGGAAGATTCAGGGGATTTTCAAGTGCAGCATAAACGCTTCATTTTAGCGCGTTTCTGGTTGAAATTGAAGTACAGGAGTTATAGGGGTGCGGAGCAGATTCTGCTGATTTCTTTCTCCTAAGTTTTTGAATGAAAACGTTTTCTTTACAACATTCCGCCTTTAAAAGACGTTATTTACAACCTGATTTCTCTGGGAGAGCAGAGCAATTATTGCCCAGGTGCTTTATATTTCCTCAGTATAGAATCACAGAATCTTTTCGGCTGGAAAACAGCTCCAAGATCATCGAGTCCAAACATAAAAGCGCTGCCACCACTAAACCATGTCACCAAATGCCACATCCCCACCTCTTTTGAACACTTCCAGGAATGGTGATTCCACCACTTCCCTGGGCAGCCTGTTCCAATGCTTAACTACCTTTTCAGTGAAAATATTTCTCCTAATATCAAATCCAAATATGACATCGTGGAGTTTTGTATTGTATTCTTATTCTGTCTTTTACTGATATCCAAAATGCTGAGTATCTGCAGCTCTTGGGTGCCATGACTTCTGTCAGTGTGGAAGTATTTTGAAGCAAAGAGTTTCTATGTGAATAAATTACATATTAGTACATTGAGAATTTTTTTCCATACCTAATAATGCATTTTGTTGGTACCATCAAACAACATATACTCAAATCTGATTTGAGACAGATCTTTTGCATGCAGTGAGCTGACGTTTTAGAACAGCAAAATCAAAGTTGAGGCAGTTTGTGTAGCACATAAATATCCAGAATTTCAGTTGACTTCTATCTCGATATGTGAGTTCAGTATGTAGCTGGGGAGGGGGGGGAATTATTTATCCACGAGTAACTGTTTATCTGTTAGTTTGTACAGAAAAAAAATTTGTAACTAAGAGACTGAGGTAAATGATTAAATTGGAAACAGAATGGAAAGTTAATTAAAGCAAAAAGTTTAAAAATAGCTGCATAGGAATGGTATTAGTTAAGTCATATAATCAACATGTAATTGTCACTAGGAACCTTTGCCCTCTATTAATTATACCCAGCTGCTAAACAGAGGCACCAGTACTGGAAAGTCTTTGGTACATGCTTATCTATAGGGTAAAATCCATGAGATAGTGTAAAAAGATCTAATTAAGCAAGGAAAACTAGTGATGTTCTTACCTTCTAATTGTACAGAAAAGTAACCAACTCCTTTTAAAGTTGTGTTGAGGGGCATAAATCAGAGAACATGTGTGCACAGCTGGTTGTCTTCAAGCAGTAGCTATAACAGATTTAACCTGGTTCTGTGAGATGGTACAAACTCCACCAGTTCAGGTGGGTGGACTGGCTATCCTTTGAAAGGGTAGCTCTGTTTCAGTAAAGTTAGTGTGGGATTAGGTGCTGGCTTTCTCAGGAGAGCCTACCTGCAGGCTAAGGAAGGGTTCTTACACATTCTGTTCCTGTGCTTTCCTCGAGGCATTTATTTTTGGATACTGTCAGTGTTAAAGCACCGAGCTGCATGGCCGTCTAGTCTGAGCTGCTGTGATCACTTCTGTGCTTTTATCTGAAGTGTGACTTGAGAAGGGAGCCTATTCTGTGATATGTATCTGGAATGTAAGGATTTGCATAGTCAGTTTGGTTCCAGCCCTATCACCTGCAAATTTGTCCCTCTGGCTCTTAACTGAAGAGGCATCAGACACTCTGGAGATTAAGACAAAATGCCAGCCAGCTGTAAGAGCTTTTGTCCTGCCAGCTACTTGTACCTTAAATTTCTGTTGGAATAGAATAAAGTGCTTTTTTATTATTACTTTTTTTAACCTAAAGTTTGTTTAGCTTGAGGAGTGATTTTCAGAGTAATGGCAAATATAAAAGTGCTCATTCCTCAGGGATTCCTGGAGCTGGAAAAGGCATACTTGATTTCTCTGGAATGCTTTATGTACCTCAAGATATTGCATTGCACAGATAACTGTCTGCAGATGTTTTCTCCTCTAAGTTGCAGGTCCCTATTTCAAAGATGGTGATCTTGAATGTGAAATTGTTGAGAAGAGTTGGAGTGTGCTAAAAAATTGACCAGGGGAGACACCCTGGATTCACTCATGCAGTCATGACAGTATTCAAATAAAAGCCAGACATAGGCAAGGGTTCATTTCTTTGAATCTGCTTTATAATTGTTTCAAGAAAGGTGCAACTTTGTCTGACACCAAAACCAGTGCTCCATGAATTTCCCAACCTGCAGTTTTATCTTGTTACCTGTTGAAAGAGATAGGTAGGTAGATAGAGAGATAGATAGATAGACAGATAGATATGTATATTTTTATCTGCTGGGGTGCATAAGTCCTGCACTGTGTTACCTGTCAGATTCAGGGTAATTGTGTGTACTCAGCAGGATGTTCCAGGGTTAGAGCCCGGAGTTGTCCTGGTTCAAGAGAAAGCAGCACAGCATCTGGTACACTCATAGACAGCGGTTTCAGTTTGGTGTTGGAATTGATCTCTCTGTGAACAAGAAGCTGCGTTACTGATGTTAAGGAAGCACTGAGGCATGTGCAATAAACACAACATTGGCATGAGCAGTGGCACTAAGCTCCCAGTGGCATCTCATCCTGCAATGGCAAGTATGGCAGTGTCTGAGCCAACAAGGCTTTAGCTGTGATACATGCCATGCTGACAGGGGCCAGCCCAGGAAGGCAGATGAAGTAGTAGATTGTGTATTATCATGTAATTAACCCTCCTGCTCCCCCAACATTGCCATCAGGACTGAATAACAGCTTTTCTGTGACTTCCACGTTTGTATCTTGAGTTCTAAATACCACATCTTTTCAATATGCTTTTAAAGTGTAGTTTCCTACGTTTTCAAAGCAGTATAAAAGGATAAATTTTATCCTTTGATATCAGGCTGGCATGTAAGTTTACTGTGGGGTTAAGCGTTAAGGGCTCTCAAGGGCACTAATGGAGTAACTGGTAGTAGTACAAGTCTAATATCCTTTATGGTAACTGACAACAGAGGTTTGTCAGTGGGTCTAAGGTGCACAGTTAATTGTCATTAAGCAGTAGTTGATTTTATAAAATGGTATTAATGTCAGTTTTAATACCTGTAAATACATTATGTATTTTTATAGTAATTCAGTTTGTAAAATGCTGCTTATTGTGGGTTAATGCAATTGTGTGAGTGCATAATTTTGTGTGGGAGCTTTATCTGACACATTTAAAAACTTTGCTATAGCAATGTGATCTGAAAGGAAACACTGGCTGAGAATTTACTCAGAAAACCCAGATTATCTGACTTCCTCAAGTCAAAGGCAAAGCTTCCTCCTGGGAACTTCCTGTGTCAGCTGCGACGCAGCTAGCTCCCTTCCCTGGCAGGCAAAGCCTCTAGCAGAAATAAAGATAAATAAAGAAAAAATGCTATGAAGAATGTCCTGGTACATCTTGTCCTGTGAATTGGCATGGCATGATGGGCAGTAATTGTTTCAGTGGTGCTCCATCCAGCTGCCTGTGTCTAGGATTATGCTTACATTGCTGTCATACTCTCTTGCAACTTCAGCCACATGATTTTGTGATTATTTTCCCTCCCAAATAAACTTCAAAATTATGTAGTGACTTCAGACCTAAGATGAAAAAGGCCCGTGAAGAGGGAGAGGTAGAATTCAAGACAGTAATTTCCCTTCTCACTTGCTCTAGAGCAGTTTCACTTGATACACTGCCACTCTGGGCTCTGATGTCTGGTAGTGGCTGATGGGGCCTGAATGTTGAAGGTCAGCAATGATGAAACAATTTCCTTGAGGTCTCTGTAGAGCAGCACACCTACCTTAGAGGTCCTGTCCTTGAGGAAACACCCATCTGTTTGGAAACAGATGTTTGGTTGCCTTTGCCACCTCTTCTGCTGTCTTTCATTTACTCTTGATTTTAGTAAGATTTTTAATGTATTAATATAACAAAAAGAGGAATTAAAATTACTAAAAACATGAAACTATGAATGCAGAGCTCAATTACGCTCTCAATTACATTTAATAAATAAGAACACCATCACTATGAGCAGTACAAATGCCATTAATCAGACCTAACAATGTGCGAAATTAGAAACCATTAGAGGTTTGGAAAAATCACCAGGACCTAAAACACAAAGTGTTGCACACAAATACATTTATTGTTTCAAAGTCGTATATTTGTCCATGTATTGTGCTTCAAATTGTCTGTGCTTATGATGATATGGCCAAATGGTAGAAAGACCTTGCTTTGGATCATCTGTTACTTGACATCTTGTGGCATACACTGTATAAAACATCCTATTGTTATTTTGCTGGAGGCATAATGGTTTCAGCAGCTGTCACAATGAAATTGTGCTGTGAAATGAGGACTATTAAAGGTTGTGACATCAGAGCACATTGAGACAATGCTGTGATCTCCAACAAGGAAGTCACCAAGTTTTCAAGGAAGAATGCTTCCCTCTTCATTATCCCCTGGGACTTTGTTTGCCAGCACCCATAAGTTTCTTTCCTTTTCTCTCCCCCTCTTTATTATGTTTCAGAAACCATTCTTTATCTTCCTTCATTTTTTATCACTCTTTATGCATGTAGAATTGAGGAATGTAGGACTGACACAGATGTCCTGCATGACCTCTTGCTGTCATGTGCCACATTATTACATCAGTCTTTTTATAAGGTATTAAACTCCATGTTACAACTGGCTTGATTGTTTTATCCTGCTGCTGAAGGCAGAAGAGTATTCCAGAAACTCACTGCTCTGGCAAGGATTGCTACCTTCTAATTTCCCAGCTAGACTACGCCCATTTTTATGAAAAGCTTCTCTTCTTTTTATGCAAACCAGATGAACTTTGAGTTAAAGTAGAATTTTTCAGCCTCTGTAACAATTTTTTTGCTCCTCATTTCTCTGTTTTGATGACTGTGGGGTAATACTTTGCTTGCCACACCTCTAAATGGAGTCTAGGGTGCAGTTTGCATTATTTGCAGTGAGAATGCACTGTTGGCCTAAATGGGCTCGTGCTCAGCCTGACACCACTGTGATTCCTTGGTCCTTCTCCTGGGCTGGTGCTCAGCCAGTTTCCCATCTGCCCTCATGCCTGGGGTTTTCCATCAAGCCTGAGGTGTCTGTTGGCCTAATCCTCAAATTTATCAAGATCTCTCTGGATTAAGCTCTGCCAGTCGTCATGCCAGTCCTCATGTCAGCACTCCCTAATCTGGTGTCCATGAATTTGCTCAGGGTGCATTCTGTATCATCATCTGACACACACTGTGTTCTCCACTAGCTGCATGTCAACTATTCCTTGAGCCTGGCCATCCAGCCAGTTTTCAAACCATCTGACAGACTGGCAGCCCAGCCCTTGCTTTCTCAAAAAATACTATTTTCTATGTCACTGTATAAATTAAAGTAGAAGAGACCTGATTTTTTTTTTTTTTT
>VZTE01003402.1:683937-767593 GCA_013397775.1 Eulacestoma nigropectus
TTTTTTTTGTGCAGATCCCACACTGAGTACTCGAAGAGGGTTTAAAAGCTCAGGGGGCACAGAAAGGACACACTAAAATATCTGAATAGGAATTACAGTATCTAAGTGTTCCCAGGCACTATTGTGTTACATGTGCCCTTTTCCACTGTTTGAGATACTCCCTCAGTGATAGAGCTGGGTGTTCAGGTGTGATTTAGGAGATGTAGGTATCTGGGCCTGAAACACTGTATTTATGAGTCAGTGGAGAACTCGGATTTCACAGCCCATCTCAGCTTGCTCTGAATCCTGGTCAGTATCAACAGTGGTAGCAAAACAAGATAGAAGTACTCGAAGTTAGGAGTTGATAACTCACAGACAAAATTTCCTGCTTTTAATGGTAGCTCCTGACCCAGTGAGCTTTCCAGTTACTGCTGATGTATTTCTTACTCTTATAATTAAAAGAGAGATTCCTTATGTCAGTGTTTGCTTAAGTTCCCAGCATAAAGTCAAAGAATTCACACACACGCACTCACACACACACACACACACACACACACACACACACACACAGAAAAAAAATTGATTAATCAAAAAAATTATAAAAATTCACCCAGCTCTCCAGCTTGTCTGAATAAACCATAAATACCACTTAGTGCCTGACAGTTAAGATCTCTGGTGTTATTTCAGATTCTGCTATGAAAAGTGGAATCTTTTGAAAAACATAGACTATGGCAGGAAAAAAAATGCAGACACCTCCAAATACCATGACAAGATAAATGTATGTGAGGAGTCTGGCTGAAATCAAAACATCTCTCATAGTTTAAGGGATACTATGAACTTGAACTATAGTCCCTTAAAGATAAAATGAACTGAAAGCCTTTCAAGGTTTTTTATGCCCATGAATTCTCTGCACCTATTTTTGTTTTTGAAATAACACTTCAAAATTTTTTATTTTTGCTCTTTTCATTGCTATGAGAAAAATCCAAATAATCAGGGGAAGATTACTAGCTGACTACACAATTGTAGGGCTATGTAGAGAATAACGTAAATTATTATAAATCTTCTAATCTTTTTTCACTTGTAAGTTATCTTAAGCTTTATTGGCTTTATTGTGCAAGTGTTTCTTGCAAGTGCTTTACTTTTAAAGTAACACTTCTGTAATCTGTAAGAAAGGTTAGGCTTGTACCAAAATATAATTATATTTTATCAGATATAATTGGAAAAATAAACAACCTTTCAGGCTTACAGTCCATGCATTTGGTCTGATTTCATCTAGTAAAACATATTACCTCTCCTTCCAAACTCTCTTCTCCATCACAGATTTTCTCAGCATGGCTGGATTTCCTCCAGAACTGTAATAATAAATTACAAAGTTGCAGCTTTTTCAGGCAGACTTAGAATATTTGTATGTGATTGTTTATGAATTATTGAAATATTGCTACTCTCAGAACAGACTGATATTGCATATCCATTATAGACCCAGTAAATTAACTCAAATTAGTATGATGTGCTGAGAATTTTCTTTTTTTAAAAAAAATTATTATGACTTCAGAAAGACTTTTGTTGTATTCTAGTAACTGAGGTGATGTCCTGATGAACACATTTACAGGGAGCTTCAGATGGCATAAATTTGGTTTACATGTACTATTGGTATCTGTTGGTGTGGTTCTACTTCCCAGTGGATTATATTGACTCAATCCCTGCTAAAAAGAATTCTCAATATTTTTTGAGATTTGTACCTGTGTTACCCTGTCTTAAAAGATCAGTCTTAATGTACTTTTAATCTACAAGGTTTACTCTTATGGTCTTAATGCTTTGTTTTACATAACGTATTTGTAAATTCCACACAAAAATCATATAAAAGCTTTTAAGGCTGCAAAGTCAATCATTCTGCAGTTAAAAGATGCCAGGAATTGTGTTGTTTGCAAAATTTTGATTTTCCTTCTGCTGTATTTGATTGCAAGGTAGTCATTAGTGACAGGAGCTCATTAGTGGACAGAAAGGACAGTAGTCAGTTAATGCGCCACTCTTCAGTATTTTGTTCTCTTTTTGGTGCTTGATATGGGACTGCATGCCTTACTACTTACTGTTCAAATCCTGCTCTGAAGGCAGAGTTACCAGTTTTGTTATGCATTTTTTCAGTGATATACAACAGGGTAGGAGCTGAGAGTTTCACGAACAGAATTCAGTGTATTTGGATAACATCCCCATAAATAAGGGGGAAAATAACATTACAACTAATTACATTACATTGCAGCTACATTTTCAGCCATTAAAGCACAAGATTAGAATTTAGGCGTTCAGCAAAAGCCTGTACCCAGTTCATGCTGGCCACAAAAAATGGGTTTTTAAGTGGCTAATTTAGTAGTCTGTGAGAAGGACAAAAATAGAATCCTCTCCTTCTGAGCCGCATACAAACGCCTTAGCCTGGAACCACTTCTTTCCTCCTGCAGTCATTGTGTTCACTGTCTGCAACAAACGAGCCACAATTCTCTGGACAAGATCTGATTCATCACAAAATCCTGACTCATCTCCATACCATGGTCCATTCTGTTCACTGAGTTGCTATATACAGCTCTATGCCAACAAGCTAGATGTTCTTCCTTAAAAATGATGGAAAAGTAGTGTAGGGAGAAAAAAGAAAAAAAAAAAATTAAAAATAAAAAGACCATTTCTTCAAATATTTCTAGCAGACCCAGTGGTCCTGGTGTTCCTCTGCCTCTCTGTTCTGATGTGGCTTCAGTGTGTGTCTTTGCTGGTGCTGAGCATGTAGGTTAAATGCATAAAAACCTCTTTATTTGAAAGATGGGTGAAAACCAGCTCATGAGATGTGTGGAAGCCAAGTGCTGAGATGGAGAGGAGGAATTCTGGTTGCCAAGAGGCTTAGAGGAATTTGCTAGTAGGAAAAGGAGGCCTCATTTAGCTCTGGAAGGATGTGTCTTGCTGTTTCCCACCCAGATGGTTAATGTGATTCTGACCTGTGAAAGATAACAGGATGCCCCTCACCCTGAGAGATCAAGCACTATAATTCATTGCACCACTTCCCTTCTTAAAAACAGCAGGATAAAATCAGTTCCTCTCATCCTTTTCCTGATGGGTGATGGAGCTAAACCCCTTGAAGAAGTGGTAACACATAGGGGAGGGATTGTTTTGCCTTAAAATTCCTACCAACAGCCTTCTTGTAGGTCTCCTTCAGCTTCTTGATCTCTGTATGACAGGGTCTGGAAGCTGTTGAGTGCTTCCGCTGGGACTGTCAGTGAGTGATGAGTGCATAAACAAGATAATTCCTAGTGGTCTTCTCATGTCTGTAGTCCTCTGGATACTCTTCCAAATGGCAGGAGAGCCCGGAGCTCATCAAGGTGCAGCAGGCAGTGGAGTGTGTGCAGCAGGTGGTGTAGGGTGGCACCGTTAGTGTATTACAGGTCTGCAGGGCTCTCCTGAGACAGGGACATTTTGCATGAGCACCCATGTGTGAGGTGTAACAACGGCCTGAGGTGGCAGCAGGGCCAGGTTCGGGTCTGCTGCACAGCTTTGCTGTGCTTGAGTGGCTGCGGCTGCTCCAGGTGGGAGCTGCACCGAAGTGCCACCTGCATGAGCAGTGTCCTGTGAGGGGATCTCACAGCCAGACACCCTTAGTGTTTATTGTCCCGGTGTTCCACCTGAGGGACCCTCAGCACCCTATCAAGCACTCCCAAAGCCGGATCTTGAAACTCTATCAAGTGCTTCAGGCCTCAAGGATCAATGTGTCACTGGAACAGGGCGTTACAGGCCTACCAACACAGCTTTGGTCGTGGTCAGAGAATTCCTGTCCCTTCTGCAGTACAGGCAGACAGGATCCCCCTTTACATTACCCTTACATCAGGAGAAGAGATTGAGAGCTCAGTGCCAGCAATGAGAAACAAGAAACCAAGTGTTTGATGGATTTTTGTGCATGAGGATGCAGCATGCTCAGTGAATCTATAAATGCAGTAAATGTAAAGAGCCTCTGGCTCACGGGAGCAGAAAGTAACAGAATGTTCATGGACTTGAACTCACGAGCTCCCGTAAGTTTTTACAGAACACTTTTAAATGGAGACTTTCGCAGGCTCATCACTTGGCCCAAATTTGAACAGTGACTCATAGGAGCAGTGAGAAGCACATCCCTGATACAGAGAGTTCCTCTGCTAAAGTTTGAAGCTCTGCATCAAACTAGGAAGTGCACAAACTTTTTAACAGAGAGCCTTGCATTCCTTTTATTAAGATGGCCTTTCTTCAATCTTTTATTCTCGTAAACAGCTGAACCAATCTTTTAATAAACAAGCAAACAAAATACCCTTCAGGTCCTCAGCAGTCAGCCAGCACAGAAAATCTCATTCAAACAGTTAAGGCTAAATTTGTAAAGCACTGATGACAAACCTAGTAATGAAAGTGTCAGGAGTCATGACATACAGTCACTTACTTTTACAAGCTACTAATTCATGAGATCTTATACCTTCTATTTCTGCAGCTATGTTCCTCAAATCAATTTAGTGATGCAGAGCATTAGGTTTAGGTGAGAGAACTCAAGCCTTTATGTTTTAAATTAGATAAATTATTAATTATTGCTTGATAATTATTAATTAGTTCAAGCAAGACTGAAAAAATGTAAAATATGTGAGCTAAGCTTATAGCAACAGTTTAGAACATGAAGGGATGCATCTTACAGCATCTGGGCTTTCAGGTTGTTTTACTACAGAAGATAAGCATAGATGTCTTAATTTCCACTTGAGAGACTGCCCAGATCATACCTGTTCTCATTTCTGTAACCAAAAGGTGGCAGCATATTGTCTCCTCTCCGTTTCCATCCATCCCAGCTCTAAGCTCCTAAATAACCTTACTTGCTCAGTTCGTCAGAATGCCAGGAAGTCCAGAACAATCATGCTGACTAAGGAACGCTGATGAGATCTTATGTAAAATCAACTCTTTATCACCTTTAAATAGAAACAGGAATAGATCAAGATCTGGTGATTTTATTCCATTGTTTCAATGACAGCCTGATTGACTTTTGGAAATGTGAAGAAGGGTTAAATTTCAGCTCAGTGGCATAACTTCAGGAGGGATACCTACCTATAAAGCTTAACACTTTTGTTAACATTAATGATTGTTAAAAAGCTTGAGGCAGATAATGTTGATATCTGCCAGATACTATTGCTGTGTCAGACTTTATCTCAGTTTTGTTTCTACTTAGGTACTTCCTGCTTTGGTAAATAGACAGAAGGCCAGTGGGCATCCAAAGGAGCAGCAAAGGTGAGGCAAGTATTTCATGTAGTGCAAATACCAAGGTGAAAAAGTACATTAATGTACCTGTTGAATTTTGCTGCATGAAGGCATCAGTTCAGAGGCTTCTGGAAAGATGCCCAGAGACACCCATTTCCCATTTGGCTGGTAAAGAGATCTGGAGGTGGAGGAAAACATTCTGAAACACAAGCTGCTCTCAGATCTACAGGGGTACTGTGTACTTGGCACAATGCCCCACGTCCTCAGGAAACACAACTGCTACAGAGCACTGCAGTGTGTGTCCTTAACAACTCAAACATCCACGTGCATGTCAAACTCATTCCTGCTCTCTGCACTGGCTTCCCATGCTCAAACTCCAGGTCTCAGTCATTAGTTCCCTGCTACTCTGTGGCCTGGCCTGGGAAATGTTAAGTGACATTCTCTGGGGTGTTGGGTGGAGTTAACAGTGCTATTCCTGAGGCACTGGGGAGCTTTTTACCACAAGGCTAAACAAAGCCCTTCAGCTTGAGAGGGTTTAGAATTTCTGTTAGCCCCAGCTGGAGAACAGGTGTGCAGGAAGGATAAGAAAATGTCTGGTAATTACAGAAAACTTTAGGATCACTTTCAATCTTTAACTCTGTAGATGCCTATGAAAAAATTCCCATAAGTACAAGCTTCAGCAGCCATTCAGTCTGAGCCCAGAAGCTTTTCTCAAGTTATATGATATACTTAGTTCATCAGGTTGCTGCAGCTTGCACCACCCAAGTATGGGTTGTGGTGAGTAGCAATCCCACATGGCATTGTTCCTCCTGTCTTTGCTGTCCACGACTAGAGATCTGACTTAATGGAGAAAGACAACTTGTAGACAGAGCTGGATGGAGATTTGAGGAGAATGATGTGGAAGCTGGTGCTGACAAGCAAGATGCAGATGCAGGGAGGTGGCTGAGAACATGGGTCCTTTGTCTCAGTCATAACTGCCAGTGTAGATGCATTTTTGGGGAGTAACTCACAGATTGAGGACACAACTCTTGCAGAAGTTAAGGATCTTCTTAAATTATTGCTCATTCCTCCAAATGGAAGATAGTTTTTGGCCTGATGTCTCTGACACAGAAACATCATTCATTCAACTATAAATGCTCTCCAAATGTTACAATCTCCCTCCTAAGAGTAGAAGGGGAATAACAATGCTTATATGAAAATTTTATGTGATGTTAGCCCAGCACATGAATGCAAAGTACTAAAATGTAGTTAGCAAAGAGGCCATGTAAAAGCACATGTGGAGGAGGATTTCCAGGCAGTAGTCTGAGTCTCTCATAAGTAGAGATGCCTTTGAGGGGGGCTGGTGGATTTTGGCGTGGTGGTTGTATCAGGTGCTCCTCAGCAGCACAGCACTGCGTAGGTGGTTTGATGTGCAGTAATTCTTGTTGTTGCCTGCTATGTGAGTGGCTGCTTCTGGCTGGACAGTGCCTGGAACTTGCCTTCTTGTTTAATCTATCCTCAGTTCAGCCACCTTTCCACAATGTCAGCATTGATTTTGGAAGGAGATGATAACCAACAAAAAGTGGCACACGTTGTCCCTTCCCACCACAGGGAGATTGGAACTAAATAATCTCTGAGGTCCCTTCCGACCCAAGCCATTCTGTGATTCTGTGGTGAGCCCCAGCCACTGCAAGTCTATTACTCAGATGAAGGATGCCCCCCACCAGTCACACTTGGTTTTATGTCTATCATCAGAGAGACAGAAAAAAGATAGTATAATAAATATTCTTGTAGGTACTTAGAAATGCACAGGTGGGAAACTCCTCTGTGAACTGTCTTATATTTTTCATGCTGTCGGCCAGGTGATGAGTTAATAAAATTCAGCCATGCCAGTATGAGCAGATTTCAAAGCTGCTTGTCTGTTGCTCCCTTCATTTCCCACCTCTTGTTGAACAGTTGGTCTCTAGAAACAGAGGAATTATTTCTGTTTGGAGGTTTCAAAACCAGCTTGAAAGATAAAGGACAGGGAGCACCTCTCTAAGTTCTCTCTTTCCCTCGTTGTTAGCACAGCTGAAAAAATGCCTGTATGACTGTAAATCTCAGTCTTTTTTAGACCTGGAATAAACATTCAGCACAGGTTCTATTCTGAGTGGGAATCTATTTTCCTCTAGCCTGTATTTTAAAAACATCTGTAGTTCACAGCTACGCTCGAAACTGACAAGTCTGCATGTCAAATGGAAATGCCAACATATTATGGTGTGACATGAACCGCGTCTAAATTTTTTCTTATGGCTGTTTTTTTTTGCTGGTGCAATAAAGGTATTTTTTAACGTTTGTCTGTCTCTGTAGATGGGGTCTTAAAATTATATTTTCTTTATTCTGGAAAGTTACCATTTCTGCTACCTTTATACCCTTCTCCTTTTCTCCAATGACATTTGCAATTTAACACTGGTTAGGAGATAGGAAGAGCCATAATTCACGGTTTGAGAAGCATCCTCCACCACAATATCCAGCCTCTTTTCCACCTAGATAGAAAACGCTAGCAAAAAAAGTGCAACCTGCATCCAATTTAAATAGCCGACCTCAAGATAAAAGGTGACTCATGGCATAATCAATCTTCAAAGCCCATTTTTATGGAAAAGGTGACAGTTTAATCCTCTGGTAATTTCAGTGTTTGGAAAGTTGCAATTTTCAACTCCATCTTGGAAGAAATTAATTGCCAAGTAGGGCATTCTATAGCATGAAGATGAGATGACTAAGTACAGTATGTGCCTCTGTTCTCCAATATACTTTTACACTTTTATCTAGACCTGGTCTATAAAAATCCACTTGTTTTGGTAGTTGCTATTAGTTAATGGGAAGCAGCAGGCTTTTTGAATGATCTAATGACTCCTGACTGTGCTTAATTACAGCCTTTAAAAAACATACATCTGACACTTCCTCTAATAAATAAAATAGTTGACTAAGTAGAAACAGTCCAACTCATAAAATAATTGATAGTAAACCAGCAAATATTTTCTTCTGTCTCAGAATTTTAAAATTCCAGAATATGCACGTGCTTTTTTTTAAATTTTTTTTAATTTAAATTTTTTTTTTCTTTTTAGCAGACCTTTTAACCAGAAAAGCAGCTTAGCAGGTCTAAGTGAGGAGGATGAGGAGAATGATGAGGAGAAGCACTGCTGAGGTTCAGGATAAGGAAGGCTACACTGCTGGTCTGGAAATGCTTCATTTTTCCCTCAGAAAGGAAACCTGTCCAGAACCAGGCAATCCTGCCTCCCAAGGAAGCAAGGTCCTGCAGCTGGTTGCTTGATGGGAAGTGCTTTGCCTCTCTGGAAGGCAGCAGCTCTTGCTGAGCTCAGAACCCAGTTTAAGCCAGGAGCTGACAGCTACAGCCTCTCACAAATGCCTCTGTAAGGGGGCTGTGGCTCCTGGCCCTGCCCCAGCCCAGCAGCTCTGTTGGCTGCCATCGGCCATCCTGGGTGTCCCACACCACCAATCTGTCTTCTAAACCATGCGTAAAGCCCCTCCAGTAGCATCAGTGCAACAGGGCAGTGAATCAAATTGTGCACATCAAGGGAAAAATGTTAAATACTCCTAGCTTTAAAACTGCCAAACAGATGTTCTTTGGTTTTGACACAAAACCATTCAAGTTTAAATACAAAAGCAGCTGAGCCAACTGGGAGCATTTCAGGCTCAAAAAAACCCACTGGAATCAACAGGGAATGGTAGGCTTGTTTTGTTCTCACACCAGTGCATAAATTCTGTTTCAAGTGCTTTCTCTGAATTAATTTCTGTTCCAGGACAGTGTATGAAAAAAATAGCAATTGGAGAGGTTAAGTGAGGATCACAATAAAAGTTGTAATTCAGCTTTAACAGCCCAGGATACTGCAGCCACGTTTGTCTGCCTGCACAGTGCATGCTTTTTAAAACACTCTAGAAAGCCTTGGTACCTCTTTGTCAAAAGGATACTTCATCTAATGTTACTAGAGAACCTTTCCTTGCCTCAGCTACATTGTAAAGTTGATACAAATCCATGAGAATTTTTTCATTTTTAATCTTGAGAAACTATTTATTTCAAATTGCTTATTAAAAAATCTCCTCGTATGACAGCCACATTCCCTAGATGTGCACCCATTGCCCCATGGTGATTCAGGGTCATACTAGTTTAGGTAGGAACTCTGGAGAGGTGGCTGCTCATGTTAGCAACATCAGCCTATCATGAGTGCACTGTTGGCTTAGACATTGCAGGAATTTATGCTTCAGAAAATTGGGTCTTTTAACTCTCACATAATCTCCTTTTTCTTCCTCCTGATGCAATTTCCAGAATGTAGTGGGAAATGAAGTTAAAGATACCTGTTTTCTGAGGAGAGGATGCTGGTCTCAGGGATAAAAATGCAGGATGGTGGCTCAGAGAGGATTCCTTGGCAAGAGAAAAATATTTATACAACCAAGAGCTCTCCCTTGCTCTTTCCATTCTTGGGATGTGGACATGAGAAGTAGCTTCTGCAGGTTCAAACACAGCACCTAAAATCATGCAGGAGGGCACTGTGGACTGCTCACATTCCTGGGGACAGGAAGGTCTTCCCTGTTGCAGACTCCTCACCCAGAAGAAATGAAAAGAAATAGTCCGGTGGTTACTGCCATGTCTTTCCCCTATCCCTAAAATTAAGTGGAAAGTTCTAGAAAAGGCAAGATGAGATTCAGTGTGAAAAAGATGGAGAACCTCTAGTGAGGGCCTTTCCAGCACTTGTACAGCCTCCCGTTCACCTTGGAGCCAGCTGTTATTTTTTGGGAGATGGATTGGGCAGCTTTTTCTCTCAGCCCTCCCCTGCCTATAACATTCTTCTTTTAAAAAATGCATGTTTGTGTCTTGCTGTCCCCAAAGAGCTGATACACACTGACTCGGCACAGTCCCAGCACCCATACTGAATTACTGACTCATCTCGGGGACCCTGTGCCACCCACTAGCTCCACAGTATTTTGAGAGATTCCCAAGCGTGTTTGGAGTTCTCAGGGCGGTTGCATGACTTTTAAGAACAGGAGTCTCCCTTTGTTTTACGTTCACCTCAATCTTTGTTTACAGTCTGGCTGGAGCTGTGTTTGGAGCAGCAAGGCAGCTGAGCTGATGCTGGTTCTGGCAGATGGGACAAGCGAGGGGTCATTCAGTAACACTCCACAGTGCCCTTTATTCTGTGATCCATTGTGCCAGACTATCAGCTACAATGGGATAAGGAGCCAATGTGCATCTTTCTACAGAACAGTAGCATTTTGGCAGAGGGATAAGGCAGGGGAGATGTGCAGAAGCAGCTATTGCTTTGGAGAGTTGATGAACTGCACTCAGAGAGCTGAGTCCCCAAACAAGGGTCGCTGTTCAAACACTGCAGCTGAACTGTGGCTTCCAGGAGAGTATCAGGGGCTGAGAGAACAAAAGATGTCAAATGAGGACAAAGAACTAAAAGATAGAGAGCATGAGTAATTACAGCAGAAGTTATCTAAGAGACAAGAGCAGTATATGAAAGGAGCAGAGGCAAAGTAAGAAAAGGAAGTGCTTAGCTGAGGCACTTCTTCCCCTTTATCTCAACTGCCACACTGTCCTGTGCACATCTATAAGCGCCTGGGAAAATATCTTCTGAGAGTTCTCTTCCTCCTCACCTTGAAAATTTGGCTGCACTGTAAATAACCCATTCCTGATTTTAAGCATAAGCACTGTTTCAAACTATTAAAATTGTATAAGCTCCTGTCCAACTCCCACGCAGGCAGTGCTGAATTTTGGAAGAGGTGTTTGGCTGTTTTGGCAGGCAGATTCGCCTATCAGACAGACCTGCTTACAGTGTCCTGACAGCTCTGGGTTCCACCACAACAGTGAAAATCACCTTTTCTTGATTTGCTGAGGTCTAAATTTCTAAAACAAGTAATTCACAGAAATCATAGTAATGAGAAATGACAAAGTGAGCAAGACTTTGTAGTTCATGGAATTGTGGAATCAAAGGGTTGGAAGGGACCTTTAAAGGCCATCTAGCTCAACCCCCCTGCAATGAGCAGGGACATTTTCCACTAGATCAATCTGCTCAGAGCTCTGTCCAACCTGACCTTGAATGTTTCCAGAGCTGAGCCATCTACCACCTCTCTGGATAACTTTTTCCAGTGTTTCACCATCCTCATAAAGAATTTTCTTCCTTATATCTAAGTGAAATCTACCCTTTTTTAGTTTAAAACCATTACCCCTTGTCCTATCACAACAGGCCCTACTAAAAAGTCTGCCCCTCTCATTCTTGTAAGCCTCCTTTACGTACTAAAAGGCCATCTGTTTTAGAGTTTTTTAATACACCTCTCCCCGTAGCGTATTTGTTTGTTTTCCTTCTACATCCTCAACTCCTTAGGATACACGTTTTTTCCCATGGTAGGGACTCTTGTTGCTTTTTAAGTTCATAGATGTGAAGATGAGAAATTCAAGAGAAAAAGAAGCATTTCAGTGGAAAATTTCAGCATTTCAGCCTCCCAGGTGGTTGCCAATTATTGAAAGGCTTTTACGAGAGGAAGACTTTGCAGCATTTTCTAATTCTGGTCAGACTCTGCATTCACCATATTTCTTCTGAAGCTACTCATGCAGACAAATGTCCTGAACAAGATTGATTTGTTCTCAGCTCTCTTAAAGTACATTCTGCATAATCTCAGAGCTGCAGGGTTGTGTTTTATAGGATGAGTTTGATAGTGCTGGGGCATGAGATATTTAAGTGCCACTCTTTCTGCATACACTTATGGGGGTTACAACTATGTGCAGTGAAACCCAATAATAAAAAGATCGAGAGCATGAGTGTGGAAGAAAGCTGAGATATTTCCCCAGGTGATAGGAATGAAAGGACACATTGCTCAGAAACTGAGACTGGATGTCAGAGCAGAGGAAGGCAATCAGCTGCTATGTGGGACATGCCCTGCAGGGCATTTGGACAGCACTGGGGGTGCTAACGCAGGTCAACAGTAGTTGCTACTACAAACTGTAGCTTAGTAAATAAGAAGACTGACATAGGATTCTTCATAATCTGAACATAATCTGTTGTTTTGAGAGTTGTAGACCTACACTTTCTTTTTTTGCCAACAGTTAGAAATTAAGTTCTCCAAGGAACAAGTAACCCATTCTGCCCTGGTGGTCACTGTGTATCCCTCTAGAATGACAGTCACATGAGCCTGAGGATTTGGGGATTGTAATCTGTTATTGAGTGTGTGTTAGGACTTGATGCCTGCCTAGATCAAGTTCTGGACCGCTTAAAGATGGGAGTCTGTCCCAGCTGTCATCACTGATTCTTGACTCAGTTACTTAGACTCCAAACAGCCATGCTTTTAACAGTGGTGGTTCTGGTCTGTTTTTCTGGATTTCAGCCAAGATTGTGGCCACTACAGTGATACTTATGAAATTTTAACTGCTTATTTGCCTTTGGCCTCAGTCTAAAAACATCTCAGGATCACAAATGAGGAATTCATTTACAAGGTATTTTAAAGACAGACATGAGTAAGCTTTTAGCTGAAAACTGTGTAGTCACAGCTAGTGCAACATCAGGATAGTACTGCACTGTGGGAAGAGATGGGATGGAGTTGAGTTACAGGCTGTGGAACAAAGGAGCCCATGGTGGCACAGAGAGGCTTGTCTCCGCCGGACCCTGGGGGAGGAGGTGTCACACGGCAGAGCCCTACGGAGAGGAGCTGCCGGAAGCTGACAGACGGGTGACCAGCGCGTGGTCCCCCCATAGAAGGACATTCAGAAAGCGTGTTGTGATGTGGCAGCATGGGATAGGTCACGTAGTGAGTATTGCCATGTAAGGAAATACTGTGCCTTGAAGAAGTGTATAAAACCAGCTCATTTCTTTGAATAAACAATTCAGATTCCCTGCCGGTCTGGGTTCGTGTCTCAATCGCTACGAATGGTGCCCTGCATCAGGGACTAGAGCTGTAGGTGATGCACGGAGGACATGAGGGCTGGACAGTCCTCATCGGACCCGGCGCAGTCCGTGTCTCAATCACCAACACTGCACTATCCAGCTTGCAATTTGTAGCACTGTCATTGTAGAAAGGAGAAAAAAAAATGCAAAAAAAGGAGAAACCACATCCATCAGCTTGTAAATACCTTGTAAACATGAAATCAAGTTAGAGATACAGTTTTCAAACACAAATGTATGAAGGTACATCCATATTTAAGCTATTAAATCACAGAGATTATAATGTCAGAATTATTGATTCTCAATGAGATCCAAGTATTGGTGTCATAAAAATCATCCTGGATTAGTCTCTTGCCTGCAAAGGAGCTGATTCTTGAAGCAGAGAATGAATCTGGATGTGGGTCTTCTGATTTCTGTAGTTTGAAAGCCCTACTGCAGACTTTGGTTAATAAACATCTTTTTTGGGGGAAAAAAAAGGTTAGCAACAAACTTTCAATTTTAGCAATCTCACTTTCTTTACTTTCCTCAATTGCTATTTGTCCAAGCAGCCTTTGCAAGGAAACTGGCTAACTGTCGCTGTTTGTACCGCAAACGGCGAGAAACAACACGACCGAATTCAGGAAAAGTAGAATAGTAGAATTATTTATTAATATACAGATGGGTTTTTATCCTTTAACTTGCTAGGTTGGCATAAGGTGATTGGTTCTTTGGCCCACCACCTCTCAGAATGATTGGTGGAGGCTATTTGAAAATATTTTCTTCAGAATACCATAACAACACTAACTGAACAACAGCAGGTGCAAAGATAAAGAATTAGTTTACAAAACTCATAGCAGTGTTTTTCATAGCTTTTGTGAGAAACACAGAGTTCTCACAGAATGCTGCAGAAAGCTGGAAAATTTCTCTGCTAAAGCTTTTCAGTGTCCACAGCTATCAGTGCACTGCTTTTCAACTGAGAGATCTCTCTTGTTAGAAGAGGCCTCTGGACTCTGAAGTCTGGTTCCAGACTGGGAAGCTTAGGAAGTAAGAGGCTTGTCCCACTCTCATTCAAAGCCCATTCAAGTCCCTGCATATTTAATTGCTGCACAGTACTCAAGGAATCTCTGTGGAATTTGCAAACTAGTTAAAGTTGCAACTCTTATGTACCCTGAAATAGCTCAAGCACAGCTTGGAACACAGCTTTCTTCCCCAAAGATGTGTGTGCAGCAGGGTGGATAGGGAGAGTGCAAGCCAAGGCTCTCAGTTAATGATAACCCTTCCTGAATATCACCATGGGATTTTTAGATGCTTCTCAGCTCCCAGAGAGATGCAGGAAGATATGACCCTAATTTAGCATCTCATCCAAAAAGCAGTAAGTAGTTCTGACAGTGCTGGTCTCCCTAAGATCTGTGAGGAAAAGTCAGACTTGGATGTGAGCCCAGCCTCAGTGTTGTGCTGAAACTCTGGATTTTTAGGTCCTAGAATGACTTGAGGCAATCCATACTCTGACAGATAGGGACTGTGGGATTCGGAGTTAGTGACAAGGAAATTGTTCCTAAAATTACTGGTGGGGAAAATGGAAGGAGGAACAATTGCAATTATTTGCTGCTACCAAGGTAGGCGAGACCTGTTCAGGGAACAAAGGCAGGCTTCACTTCTTAATCTGGTCACTCTGACACATCCCAAGAGCTTTACATTGGAAGGAGAAGAATGAGAGGTTTGCTCTATGAACAGTTCATATATCAGAGTGTGGGAGAATGAGACCAGCTTTAGGTAGTCTGACTTTATTATTCATCACACATGCCTGGAGGCCTCTATCAGCACTCCAGCCTTTTGGCACTGCACCAACAAGCACAAACACAGCCCTGCCCTCGAGCTGTCAAGATCAGGATTACAGGGGTGACAAGGGGGACACAGCCAGAGGTGTGAGGCAGGGACATACTGGTATGACAAACACGTTTGTATGGCATCCACAGCCCCAACCACATTCATCCCCAGGCTCTGCTTCCTGGGATTCATGGCAGAGGTAAAGCATAAAAGTGTAGTTGATAGAAGACAAGAGGGTACCTTGTGGGGAGATTTTTACCATGATTTAGAGGGCAGGCTGTGAGAAAACATAAAAGTGTCTCCAGGAGAAATGACAGAATCTGTTATCTTTAGTGAGGGAAGAAAGTTTTCTGTAGTGACAGGGTATTAGATTTAAGAGCTGAGGAGAGACCAAACAGTGAAGAGGCTTAGAGGTAAAGGCTCGAGCTTTTCTCCCAATCCCGCCGAAATATTTATAGTATCAAGACATGTGCTATCAAGATGAGAAAATGAAATCTCAGTAACAGTGCTTTGATGTTTTTTAGCTGGTGAGGATCTTGGAAAAAAAAAATCCATTGTGTTCAACTTCATTATAGAAAATAAGCTATAAATTCTCTCTGCTTTCCTCACGAATGATCCCCAAGGGCAGCTGGGGAGTCAAGTTGTTCCAGCTTTCACCCAGATGCCACTTTTCACGCTCAGCCCATGGTACCTCATGAGCACCACTGGAACTTTGAACACACCAGTGAAATTGCCACTGAGGGTGTTGTGCAGATGCTGCAAAGTTCCAGTCCTGGTCTATACTTCCAATTTTCAGGTGCCCTTGGGCTAGCATCTGTGTGACCAGTGCTTTGTGCATGAGGGATATAAGAGAAGGAAAGATTTTGTTGGGGTTGTAATGTTCTGTTGGGGTTGTGCCTCAATATCTTTAACATGAGAGGTGTTCCCACTCTGCAATTCCGTGAACAGACTATGCAATGTATTTTTACTGTGTTAAGCTTAGTTTCAAAAACCAAATAATTCTGAAGCAGAAAGCCAGAAACTATCAAAATATGAAAATTGTTAAAATAATATTTTCCAAAATATTGTTCAAATGTAAGTTCCAAAACTTTCAAAAATTCAAAATTTTTCAGTGTGTTCTGGCAGCCAGGAGAGCCAACCGTGTCCTGGGTGGCATCAGGCCCAGCATCTCCAGCCGGGAAAGAGAGGAGATTGCCCCGCTCTGCTCTGCGCTGGGGTGACCTCACCTCGAGTGCTGGGGGCAGTTTTGGGCACCACAATATAAGAAAGATATTAAACTATTAAAGAGTGTCCAAAGGAGACCACAAAGATGGTGAGGGTCTGGAGGGGCCATACAGGGAGCAGCTGAAGGCACTTGGGTCTGTTCAGCCTGGAGAAGAGGAGGCTGAGGGGAGACCTCATTGCAGTTACAGCTTCCTCGTGAGGGGAAGAGGAAGGGCAGACGCTGATCTCTTCTCTGTGGTGACAGTGACAGGACCCGAGGGAATGGCCTGAAGTTGTGTCAGGGGAGGTTTAGGTTGGATATCAGGAAAAGATTTTTCACCCAGAAGGTGGTTGGGCACTGGAATAGGCTCCCTATGGAAATGGTCACCAGCCTGATGGAGTTCAAGAAGTATTTGGACAATGCTCTCAGGCCCATGGTGTGACTCTTGGCGATGGTTCCTGTGCAGGGCCAGGAGTTCGACTTTGATGTTCGTTGTGGGTCCCTTTCAACTCAGGACATTCTATGAAAAACATTCTGAAATTGAATCTCTTCCTCCTATACGGAAGACCTCCTCCTTGGTGAACTGACATTTTCCAGTTGAGAAAATTTTAGCTTCAGTGAAGAGAAAAACTGGTGCTTAACAGTGCAGAGTGGGGAGAAGTGAATAAAGAGGATATGTGTTTAAAACACTGAAATGGAAGTTGTTCCTTGCAGGATAAATAGATCTGAGACAAGGCTAAAGAAGAGACATTCCAATACTTGGTATGGGATGCTTAGAGCAAACAATTTGGCATCTGAGAATGGCAGAAATAGATTTTAATTTTTATTTAGTGGAATCAGAAGCCCATTGCATGAGTCTAGAAGAATGAATCAGTGATAACACCCAAGGTACCAGGGCTGGCTGCTTGGTGTTACTGTTGTGATAGAGAAAGGACAGGATTCAGGAAAACTGATTTACTGGGAATGATCAGGCTAAGAAAAGGCATATATAGAGAGAGGGGGGTAGGTGGGGTGTGTGTGTGTCTATACGAGTATCTATGTTATTTATCGGGAAGAGAAGCCAAAATGTGAGATTAGAGGGCAGAGTGATCATGAATAAAGTTTTGCATTTGTAATTTGTGTATAGGCAGATACTAAATCAGACCACATGGTTATCTCTGCAATGCTAAACCTTGTTTTCCCAAAAGAACAGTCTCTAAAAATTATTTTCCCCTGCTTTCTGTTTTTGTGATGTATAAGGATAGCAGTACTATAATTAATCCCCTCTTGACTCTGCTCATGGATGCTGTAACTTCATACACCAGCACAGTTACACACTGAACAAGCTGAAATCTTAGCTTCTTACTTACTTACCTGGATTAATGGGAGCAAACCATTCCTCTAGGGCTGTACAGGAGAGACAGGTTACAAAGCATATTGAAAAGAAAAATGTTAGCCAGCAATTCAGTCATAATTCTGAGGAGTTTCTGCTCATGAAAGAAAAAAGGCTGTGTGCCTGACCTTCCTGGGCACAGAATGCCCCCAACTTTCACCATGAAATCATTGAAAATTGAGTCTCCTCTGAACCAGCTAAAGCAAACACAGTGCACAGTCCTTTTGAAGGTCTGTGCTCGCTCCTCAGTGCTGTGCCTGCCCTCAGCTGGGCTCATTCTCTCTGAAACAAGAACTGCTAGTGTCTAATTTGTGATAGGAAATGTGGTTTTTGGGGGGTGATGCAATCCCTGAACTTAGCTTTGCTTTGACAAAATCACTTTTGTCATCTGCACTCCATTGTATTATTGCTTTCAGGACAAGTGCTGTCGGTGTTGTCCTGGAGTGCAGCTCATGGGGCACTGAAAAAGGGACAGAGGTGCAGGCTGGAAAAGAGGGGTTCTGAGTTTGGGTTCCCACTCAGAGTTTTAGTGGCTCCAGCTGCTCCTGGCACCCCTGGGACTGGAATCACAGAAACACCTGGGAAAGCAGGCATGAGTGCTTATGACCCCTGTAACTCAGAACCATTCAAATGGCAGGCGGTGCACTAAACAATTCCTAAGTGCAATCCCATGGTCTGTCCTCATTTCCCATAAAGCAGCTGTAGTTTGTCATGGTTATTTTCAGGCTCTAGGGAAGCAAGTTGCTTGAACCAGGCACCACATCCAGCTGCTCAGACTTCAGGAAAACCATTCAGCAGACTTCAAGAGAGATTAATCAAATGGCCTGGCTTAAAAAACCTTACCCAGAGCAGGTGAGTCACTGCTGGATCTTGGATGTCAGAGCAGAAACATCCGTCCCCAGACCAGGGAGACACAGCCTGTGCCTCTTTAAATCTGCGCTGCGTGCTGCAGTGCTCTGCATTGTTGCCATGGCAGAAATCTCCCCATAGTAATAACCTCTTTCAGGGAAGGTTAAAAAGAGACAGTGCACATGCTCAGAAATGCTGCACTTGTTCTCTTAGCAGTTTGCAGCGGCCATTTCAAAGAAACCATCACAAAGACAAGAGAAAGATCAGGTACTGATATTTTTTCCTTTGTTAAAGGGGGTGACTTTTCTCTTTCACAGAAGTCCACGCACAGATCTGTCTCTGTTCTCAGTTGCACTGCAGAGGGAGACCACCCTTGAAGCCTGTCGTGATTATTCCTTGCAAATTCCCATGGAATAACTAAGAGGCAGGAGTTAGATGAGATTTAAGATGATTGCTGCACTAGAGGAGCAGTTGTTTCGCAGTGGGGTTCACATACAAAGCTGAGCTGACTCTGGGGTGGGTGATGGGTAAGGTACCCCAAAAAAGTTTAACAGTGTGTCTGCTTTGTTTTGTTGAACCTTTGTAGTACTCATAGTCAACTATGAGAATTGGCTCTGCTCCTAGTGACCAGGAGGCTTCTTCATCAGGTACTTCCAATAGGGGCTGGTGTTGTCCTAATTTACTGTAACTTGGAGACCCTCTGCTGCATCCTATTGCAAAGACTGGTATTATTGATTGTACTTGTTTTGATTGCAGATCACCATTAAGTAAAACAGAAACCCCAAGCCACTTGTAGTGATTTTAATCCCTTTATTTTAAGGATTGTAGAAATAAGAGAAAGGATCACATCAGATCTAAATATTGGGTGGGACAGGAAACCCAATGTGAGTGTATAGAAATTACATTACCAGATCTTTTTGTTGTCTTGGGCTCAAATATATCTGTGACTCTACACATACATGTTAGTCTCTTGCTTCTGAACCATTCCCTTCTCTTGTGTTTAGGTTGAGGTGCACAGGAAGGGAGTGTGTATAGTGATGCTCCTTTCCTGGGTGAATTGCTGGTTTGCACATGCTGCAAGTGTTTGTGCAGCATTTACAGCTTCACATTAGCTGTGTCTGAAAAGGTGGATTGCATATACTGAAGAGCAGTCTTGTTTTGTTCTGTATTTGTGGCAAAATGGGAAAACCCTTCCCTCTCCTGCCTCCCTCTCCTGCCTTTCTAAATGTGAAATACAATCTGTTCTGGGGAGTGCTGTACTCTTGCGTTCAGTACATGCAGATCTGATGCTCTTATGCAACGTCTTTTGCTCAGTAAGCACAAGCTTAAAAATCAGAAAGAGGGAGAATGTTGTCCTGCTTTCTCATGTTTAGCTGAAGACATTTTTCATGTGGGTTTATTGTACTGATATAACTTAGCCTTATTTAATTCTTTCTTTCTTCCATTTTGAGGTACAGGAATGAAAAGTAAACTTGGCTGAGCTAAGGACCTCCCTAGCACTGGGCCAGAATCCTTGAGGCTTGGATTGAAATCTATAACAAGCAGTTGCAACTTAAGCCAGTCCCTTTCAATCCGAACAGTTTACCTGTTGGGTCAAGAAAGTCCTTAATTTGAAACTTTAGTTTGAAACTTATAAAAAAACTCGCCTCTTTGTGAAGGGAAACTGTTGCTGGACCAGGTTGTACCAACCTCAGGGCATGGTGTGGCCTGGCTGTGGTGTTCAGGAGCAAATGGATGGCTGCAAATAATGGCTTGAAGCCCAGTTTAAGAGGGGAAACAGAAGGGCAAAGAGTTTTGATGCCTTTACCGTTAGACGTTCTACCTATGAATTTGTAGAGCTTTAACAAAAGTCTTTTCCTTCCTCTACTTTAATTAAGGAGTAAGTTTTTATAATCAGTGTGCTGTGTAATGTTAATGGTTACCTTTAGTTATTATACTTGTGAAAAGATGATGCATCAGTAAAGCAAGCCAGAGGCCAAAGACCTTGCTTCCAGATTCTGTTTCAGCCTGCTTTGTAATCCCTGCAGTTTTGATCTCGAAGTCTAACAGTGACTCCAGGTTAATGTCTGTGACTGTGTAGTTAGAAAAATGTCACAGAGCAGGCAAAGTTGCTGGCATCCTGACTTTCAAATGAAACCAAGAACACTCTAGGGACTTCTTATCTTTTGTAGGGATGTTCTCTCCCAGTTGAGTTTTATGTACACTCTGGAAAGGTACCGAGAACTTTTGTCCATGCTCTGGATCTTCTAGTATTTGTTTTCTTTCAGAGGAAGACTGACAGTGCTTTAGCCATCAGGAACATTGACTTCTTTGTAACAAAACCCTTATGTATCTATAGTGTTCCTCACTAACTTGTTTATGTCTCTTGACAAACAGAGAAGCACCCGTCCCCAAGATGCTGGCACCCTGCCTTCTGAGAAGAGCCATCCTTACAGTTCCTTTAGTTTTTGTGGTTGCACTACTTCTCACGGAGCCTGTTGGAGCTGACCAAGAAGCAGGAACAGCCATACCAGCTGAAAGTACGTACCCTGCAGTCCTCTCCTACAGCCCCTTCTGCAGTTCTTATGTTGTAGGACTTTGAAGTTTGCTCAAATAATTCAAACTATTTTGGACATGTCTTGCGTACCCTGTTTTAAAACCACAACTTGGTAACATACCAGTGCTCGTTTGCTCCTGCATCCAAAGCTCTTCACTCTCATCCTTGTCTCATGCCTGTTGCTGTCTTGCTTGTAGCTGAAATCTGCCACTGTTCTGCACCTTTTCTTTTGTACAGCCCTCTCACTGTGTTAGCCCTTTCTGTGCCAGCAATCACCTTGTTTGCTTTTCAGAGTCATTATTGAGACTTGTTCTTTTTCAGCTGACATTGACTGTTCATTATATTTCATTCTTGAGTATGTTTGCTGTCTTAAAGTCATGAATTTTTATTAAAATTTCACAATGAAGATGCCAAGAAAGCATTTTGTCAACAGCTAGTCTTGTGGCTTTCAACCACCTAATTCTCCTTTGCTGATCTGTGTTGAGTTTATTTTAAATTATAAACATAATGACAGGTCCTTGCATCAAGTCATCGATGTGAAAAACTGCTGTCCTCTCCTTTTGTCTAGTGTAAATATAGTAACACTGAAGTTGGGTGGTGGAATGACAATGATGAAGCAGGTCTTTAATACTGCTCAATGTAGGGGTTTTATCTCTTCTTTTTTTTTCTTAGCCGCTAAAGAATTTGGCAGGCTCCCTTTCTCCAGCAGGCAGAGTTCTTGGTTGCTGGTTAGCACTCAGATCATGAGCTGGAAGCTCATTCTCCAGCGTGTCAGAGGCATGTACAGTCCAACATCAAGTGTTTGCAAAATGGGCTTACAGACACAGCAGGATTTTCCAACATTAGTCTAGATTTCATCCTTTTGTTCACCCCAGACCCCAAAGGGCAAACTAAACCTGGGCTCAGAATTTGACTTGTGCAGTATTTCCGGTGAAGTTGTCAGCAAGGCACAGGCACCGAGAGGCAAATGAGAGCAAATGTAGGGCCTGATGATTCAAAGATGTTTTGTCATGTGTGTATTTGCTCTGTCTCCACACTGCTGTCTGTTAGGGCACAGGTCTGTGTTACATGGTGATCAAGGCAAAGTGAGCCTTGGGACCTTCAGTCTGAGTGTCTCAATCTGGGAACACTCTCTTAAACACTCCAGTAAATCCAGATTGCATCAGTTCTGCTTATCAGCAATGCCCACTAATAACAGGGCGCTTGTTTGGACAAAGCTGTATCATATTCAAAGTTAGAAGCAGCTGAAGTGGTCTTTGTGGTACTGTAGTCAGTTTTATTCCATTAGTTTTATATTTAGAGCTCACATTTGTTAGATTAGGGGACAAGATCTTTCTAGGGAATAGGTTCATGTTTTCAGATGTAATTTCTGAGAAATCTGAAGATAAGGTTGAAAATGTGCTCAGGTTTAGGGGAGCAAAATGAAAGGCTCAAGTTAAGGGTTTTTTTTTTATACAATGAGCTGTGGAAAGAAAAGTGGAACAGCAATATGGCAGGAAGAAAAGTATTATTGTAAATTTGAAGTAATTCTTTTATCACTGAGAGACTGGGTGGACCATCATAGTGGACCATTTACAATCACCTGGGTTGTTCAGGAGTACCTACATAAGTACTTACTCTGTGGACTCTTTCCTGTACCTCTTTCTGATGCTCAAAATCACTGTTTAATCCTTCTAGTTAACTCTTCATGCCATATAGTCGTGATTCCCTACTAAGCACTCTACTAAATGCTCTCCTAGGCCGCCCCTGTGTTGACTGCCATGCCTTTGAGTTCATGCAGAGAGCTCTGCAGGATTTAAAGAAGACAGCGTATAATCTAGACACAAGGGTAAGGAAACATTGAATGTCTTTTTTTTTTTTCAATGTAAAGAAAATGCTGTGGATAAAAGTAGATACGGTAGATGGATTTTGCACGCTCAGTGAACTGTACTGTCCTGTCTTCTAAGGTGAGGCTGGTTAATTACATTTCACCCCTCTATGCAATAATCTGTGGAATTCTTCTGCTTTGGGGTATCAGGGACAATAGGAAGTATAGGAAAGTGTGAACTGACAATCTTCTGCCCTTTATCCTTCTCTTGCCAGATTATAGCCATTAGTGCTGCTCTTCTTATTTCAAATGCTGAGCACACACCTTTGGTTTTGTGTCAGAGGGAGAAAGGTGAGAGTATAACTTATATTTATTCCCCAAAAAAAGAGAGCCAGCTCAAACAAAAAGCCTACTAAAATAAAATTCTCCCCTGCACATGCTTTTATCCCTGGGGAGAGGCTAAGGGAGGAAACATCATCCGTAGAGAGTTTTTACATTTCTCTGATTTCATAATGATGAAAAATGCCACAAAGTAGAACAGCATAGGGAATGAAACTTGTTTGGCTTGCAGTCAGTGTGCAGAATTTGCCAGAGTTGGTACCTTCCTTCTGTGGGGGATGTTGAATCTGTCTCTTGCTGCTGCAACCTGCAATCTGTGCCTACCTGTGTCCCAGCTGCTGTCAGATGGTGGTGTCCCAGGAGGGTGGCTTTGTCCCCACCTCCTGCGTACCCTTTAACTGAAGTGCTGCAGATATACTCCTGCACAGATTGTTCAACAGAAGGCACTGAAACTTTTCTGCTTTTCTGATCTATGGTCAAGGTTGTTCAGAGGTCAAAGCTGTGAACTGTTGTCTATGAGGAATGGTTTGAGGTTACTTCGAGCAGGGTCCTTGATGCTTAGGTGAAAATGCAAGTGCATGAACAAACATGCCTTGAATTGTGACATTCTACAAAAAAATAAACATTCCAGCAGAACCAGATTGGTATGGAGCACGTTTACAGCTAAACAAAATCTGTTCAATAATTACAGGTCAAATATATTCTGGGCTTCATGAAGAAATCTTGCTAATGATTCTGCTGAGCACTGTATACAGCCCAAACAAGATGTTCAGATTGTGTTGTAAAGTGGTTCCAGCACACCTCTTCCTTCTACAAACCTTTGAACTTTTCACCAGAATTTCTACATCTTGATGCAAAATCTCTTAAAGTTTTCTCTGGGTGTCTGGCTGTGGCAGTGACCTTTATAAAACCTTCAGTTTGCAGACCAAGAGAAAAACTTTATAAAACACAGCTATCCAAAGCAGGAGTAGCAATAAGAACCCCAAAGATAGCAACTGTGTTTTAATACTTTTTAAAAAATAAAAATAAAAGACAGCCAAAGTGATAAAAAGAGAATAGAAAAAAAGTCAGTTGAGATGAATGTCCTATTTTTGGCTTTCACACTTGTAGATTTGACAGCAAGCCTGAAAATGTGATATATTCTCACAAAAACAAACCTATCACTTCCTTATTAGTTTAAAATCCAAATACTTCCTTATTACTTTAAAATCCATGACTAGAACAGGCCTATTCGAGTCATTAGGCTAGGAATTCTGCCTACATCTTCAAAAGACATGGAAATATTTAATAGTTGAGGACTTCTTGGAGCTGCCTTCTACAGTATTTTAATTCTTACTTTTATTATTCAGTTATGGCCCAACGTGATGCAAACTGAGAATTTTAGGACCACTCCTTTAGTCTGTTTTGTGGGGAAAATATTTCTGTCCCCGAAAATACAATTCCCTTTGTTAATATTCCCACTGGAGACACTGATTTCCTTGAAAAACTCTCCTTTGTTTGCAGGCAAGATTGTTAGATGATGACTAAGCAGCTCCTAACTGTGTTGGAGGGGGAGGGATTCCCAAAAGCTTAGAGAGGAAATTCTCATTTAATTCCTCCTGCACATCTTACCCTGCAGTTCTGTACAGGGGAAGCCTGTACATGGTTTTATTGCACAGCTCAAGAGCTTTCACACTTCATTTGGCCCTGGGTTGGTCTACATGATGTCTCAAAGCAAACTGACTCTAGCATAGGTCACAAACCCTTCCATGGAGGCCATAGGTTGGATCTCCTTCCTTTTCCAAAACTAGCTGTGTTTGTAAGCTACACTGATGGGATGATCCCCTACTTATTGTCAGGTTGGCTGTATGAGAAGGGTCACAGACCACTTCTGACAGGCTGATTTCAACACTTACCAGATCTGTTTACCCCTCTCTGTACTGTTTTTTGTTGCTGCTGACCCCTCAGAGCAGGCTGCAGGCTGGAGTAGTTGTTTTGGCAGTGAGAACTAAGTCTGGGCAATATTTTCTGGGGATATCTGTGGTTCACCATTCAGCCAAAGTGCTGTATGTGATCATGAACTGGGGAGAGGGGTCTTGTGCTGCTGGGAGCGAGCTGCTCCCACCACAACCATTGAGCCACTTCACAGCCGGCATCTAAAAGCTGCTCAAGACAGAGTCCAGCAGGGAGTCAACCATAAAACAAATCTTGGAAAACAAATCCAGTCCATGGGCTACACAGTTCACTCTAAGTCTGCACTTGTTTTCAGAACTCCAGCCCATTTTTCAGAGTTAACCAGTGGACATTGCATTACAACTTTAAAGAGATCAATAACTGCATTTTTAGCTGGAACTTAACATCTTTTTTTGTAGGTTCAAAATCTGATTTTTTTTCATGGTTTTGGCTTGAGTTTGGGGTTTTTTTGGGTTTTTTTCCCTAGTTTTGCGTTGGTTGGTTGGTTGTTGCTGTTTTGGTTTGGTTTTGTTTTCTTTTTTTTAGAACAGGCTTTAACCTACCAGGCAATAATAACAAATCTGTGTGCAAATATTTTTGTGATCACGCTCACAGAACAGTCAGCAAAGCTGTATTTACTGACATTCATTTTGGTCTTTATTGCTTTATAAACTGTCAGTGGTTATTTAGAATGTTTAAAGCACAGTAAGCTAGAAGTGTCCCTGAAAATAAAAAGAAAGGCTTGAAAATATTATTAAAGATATATGAGATGGTAAGCAGCCTTGGGGCTCAGCTCCAAAGATGTTGGCATGCTGTCAACTCCCCTATTCAAACCATTGCAAATTATGTCAATGAGGTGGTGAGAAGGTGGTGATTGAGTGTCTTTTCAATGATTAGCAAAGTCTGATCAGATCTCTTCAGTTTTGCAGGGCAGCTGAAACAATCAAAAGTGATACCTGATTTAATATAAAACCACAGGGCTGTGGTTTTTCCTGAGATTTATCATCTGGGGGGAAAAAAGCCTGAGCAGCAGATGGCTTTTCCTGCAATAAGGAGGCAAGTGGAGAGCAGGATGCTTCAGCCCAGCTCTGCTCCAAGTGCCTTTAGCTGATGTGGGTCAATGGATAACACAGCTTTTAAAACACAGCCTTTAATCACATGGCAACTCCATCTCATACAAAAATCTCAAGTCAGGCAGATTAAGGATGGGTTTGATTGGCATTTAGAGCTGGTAGTCTTCATAAGACCCTTTTTTTTTTAACGTGTAGCTGGTTACACCAGCAGGGATTAGTTCAGTGAGTGGACTTCCCACAGCTACTGTGTCCCATGACAATAAGGGGGAAGTCCTCTCTTGGATAAGGCTAATTCTCAGATACAGCTTCAGCTCGTGATAGGCAAACTGAGCTGGAGATATGATATTGATGTCAAACATGCTCCATCATGCATCTGCTGAAGCAACAAATGTTCAGACAGCCAGGAAAACCCAAGTGTGTGTGTGTATGTGCTAGAGAGGAAGGATTCCCAAATTTCCTTACGTAGCTCTGCTGTCCCTTCCCTGGTCCTCAGCCCTTTCTCACACAAGTAGTCTGAGAGGGTGCAGGCCTTTCTGATCATGCCCAGCTCCAGCTCTCAGAAGTCCCCAATCCACCCTTGTTGCTTCAGAAACCGGGAGCTGTGGGCAACAGAGATCTCCTGGTATTGATGAACCCAGAGACGTCTGCTTTCACCAGTTTGGGACACCTTTCCTTAAAGAAGCCAGGAATCTCATCACGTGTTTGAATTGAGATGGCTCCATGCCAGCTCAGCACCTCTCCTCTGTTTTAGGCTTCAAAGCATATGATCAGTAACAACTCAATTTTCGTATTATCAGTGAAATGGGAGAAGTTAAAGAAGTTAATTTCTTCACTGAGAGTGGATCCAGGATGTAATATTCTATGTTTAAATTTTGAGTCTGTTTTTAAGTAAAATAAAATTTCTGACATGATTTTGGGGGTGTGGGGGTGGGTGGGGTGGTAAGCCTCTAATGAACCTCCAAGCTTATGCTCTAGTTTGTGCTATTGAAGTAAGATTGTAGGAAAGAAAAATAACTTTCTCCATGTCACAGGCAGTAGTGCTATGTTGGTATGCCAATTAATCCCACAAAAGCAAAATTATTTTGCAGAGCAGTAAAAAATAAATCTGATTTTTTTACCCCAAAATTCATCTCATACCACTAGTTCCAAATTGTAGATTAAAAAATAAAATGGACTTTTCTTTGGGAGCTAATTAGTTTTACAATGCTGACACTTGTTTTTTGATGATGTTGTTCCTCCCTCTTATAGACAGAAACTCTGCTTCTTCAGGTGGAAAAGAGAAATCTGTGCGACTGTGTAGCTGCCAATCTACTGAACTGAATCCTGGAGACACCTGAGGAGAGTTACCTGTCCAGTGGTTTTTAAAATGCAGCTGTATAAAATACAGCTTTATGGAGTTCATGTTGCAAGCATGTATGCCCCAATGTACTGATGAAATTGGGGGCCTGTGTCTGATGTATTTGTCTGTTCGGTATCTTTTTTAAAAGTACCCTCTTTTCACATCTGCTGGATTGCCAGTAAGGGCTCAGTTCAGTTAATCTGTTACTTGATACTAGAGTGGAGGGAAAATGTAACTGCTTTGATTTTTAAATCAGAATTTGCCAAGTGTAACCCACAAGATAATTTTGGAGAAGAGTGCCCTAGAGACACGTGCAGCTGGTTTTTGTCTCTAAAATGAATGTATGTCTGTGGCAACTTACCCCGTTACACTGAGACCTGACATTGTGGTCTCTGTAGGCTTTGCCTGTGTATTAAAGATGATGAAGTCCTTTCTGTTTGTTGTCTGTGCTGTGACCACCTTCAGGCATGTTGTAGTTCTGTCAGCTGTAATGAGGTGTTTGTCATGAGGAGTTACATGTCTGCTGTTCTTGGACCAAAATAGTTTATATCTCAGTGCTGAGCCTTCTGTTATCCTGCAGAAGAGTATTATTTTCTTTAATTAAAATGTTTGGTTTCTTCCCTCCCTTCCCTCTATTCTTAACCTAGTGAATTTCTAAATAGCTTTATTTTAGCAGGTCAAAGGGATGGAGTAAAAAGGAGAATCAGGGTATGACTAGGCAGCCTGGCCAGTTCCAGCTGTACCAAATGCTGCCACCAGCAACTGCTCAGCATCACATTGAAGGAAAGCTCTGTGCAGTGCCAAGCAGTTTCTTCCTGAGACTGTGCCTTATTTTGCTTCAAGTGAAACACAGTAGTTAGGTCACACAGATTTGGTCCATCCTGTGATGGACCGAACTCCAACTGTTTTGGTTTTCCCTCATAGTTGCCTTTGAAAACTGCTCCTTTTGTGTCAGGCATGAAGAAAGACTTTTGTACCTGTAATCTGAGGTTGTTTTATCCTCACCTCTCCCTCTTCCTTGTGAGATACTGTGTCCACTCACAGGTCTAAAGTAGGCTGAGCACTGTGAGTAGGTGCTTGGAGTTTGTCTGATATGATTTAGAGCTGTCTCAAACCATTCCAACACTGAGACCTGGCTGGGAAAGTGGATGGGACATCTGAAGGTAGAAATCTCTTCAGCTGAAGTTGGAAGAAAGTTCCTGCCTGTGGCCTTGCTTCTGTAACTAAATTGGTGTGACTTTGCTGGAAGTGGATGAGAGAGGAAACACAACTACTGCTCTGCCACTGCAGCTGTAGGTATGGTAACAACAGCTGGGGGAGCAGAGGAACACCATAGGGACCCTGAGTGGCTTCCCAAACCTGTCCAGAGCTTAGAAAACCAATTCCTGTACACTGAGAAGTGCAGCATGTCCTTTTGTGTGTGACCAGGACACAGGCCAGCACAGAAGCACAACATGAACTGGAGAGGGGATTCTGATGTTATTTTTCCATATTCCCTCAAGGAGCAGCTGTGCTGTGTGTTTTTCAGTAAGTCCATTCACACAGCGTAGGAGCACTGGTGCTGCTCATTTCAGGCTGCTTGGCAAAGTCAGAGTCACTGCAAGCCTCACCTGCAGCTCCCCTCCCAGAGAGCAGGAAGGGGCAGCAGTCCTTATGCATGGCAGAGCACTCTCAGGATTTCTGGGAGCACAGCCTCCTTTGGAGGGCTTCAGCTGATCCTGGCTGCAGCACAATAGCGTCTCAGATCTCCTTGGCTTTGGCTGCACTTGGCTTATCCCCATCTTGTTCTAGCTTGGCTTTGTTCCCCTGCTTTGCTCTGGACCTGTTTTCTCTCTCCTCTGCATTTCAACCTCCATTCCCCCTTCCATTCTGGCACTGCCCTCCCTCTAGTCCTAGAGATTTCTCAGTGCTCTCCAGGCCCCTCATCCTGGTGACCGTGTAGTCGCTGCAGGTGTGGGTGGTGGGGCTGATACTCCTCAGGTCAGCAGCCCCTTTAGTCCAGCTGGCAGCGCTGCCAGAGCAATGAGTGACACTCCAATTTGCCATGGAGTGAGTGACCATGGTGTGAGCAACATCAGCATCTCATTCCCAGGGAAGAGGAATTCACATGTCCAGGGAAGACATTGTGTGGAACAGCCTCTTTTTACCTAAAAGCCAACATTTCTCTTGCAGAACTTGGAGGAAGTCCCAGAACAGCTCAGTTTCAGATGCAAGGTCTGCTCCTGAAGCTGAATTATTCTGAGGACTGTCCCCCAGCCTGGTGTAATCTCACTGGCTTGTTACTGGTGTGGACAGGAACCCAGCCATGTTTGCCAGATGGAAACACCTATAGAGCTTCATAAATTTTTCCCTTGGTGATTGCACAGACGCTGGCTTGAACACAAGAAAATCTGACCATGTGGAAATATTTTCCTTCAGTTGTTGTGTTACATCTCTACTTTATGATTCACCTCTACTTTATGTCGGAACTGGGGAAGTGAAACACGGGACAGAATTGGGCTGTTGCCCCAAGAGAAAGGAGCCAGAAGTGGGATAGATGGGGAAAGGGGAATAACTTTCTCATTCTCTTCCTCAGAATCTGAAAAATTTAAGGTTCCTTTCAGTCTGCAGAGCTCTGATAGGACCAGGATTTTTCTAGTGGAGATTTTTGCATGCTGCTTTAAAGTCCACCTTACCTATTCTCTTTTCATTCAATGACTGTTCTGTGTTACCTCTTGTTCAAAACCACCAAAATGGCAGAGAGCAGCTAATATGCCACCAGTTCTGAAAAAGGACTGGCAGGGAAATGTGGGAATTGCACCCAGCAACTAGAATATCTATTCTGAGCAAGAAACTTTTGAGGACTTTGAATGTGTAAAATCACAAGGTTTAGTATGACAGAGTGACAGAGTGACGAGACTCAAGACCATTTTTATAGAGAACAAGAATACAGCAGAACCGTATAAAGTGCTGACAAAGGAGCTAGGATAAACAGAGGCAATGTACAGACTGGGAGTCTTCAGTCTAGACAATAGATGGCTGAAGAGGATGATAGAAGTATATAAAACCATAAGTGATCAGAGAATAGCTGTGTGCTGTCCCGTTGCAAACAAGTAGTGGGATGCACTGAACAAAACCTGCTGGAGGCAGGGTCAGAGTAAACATGAGGATGATGCTCTTGCCCTCCCGTGTGTTCCAGTTGTGGGAACCTGCCTCTGTGCCTCCTACAAGATGTGCATTTTTTCTCCTAAATATCCAAAGGTTCCTGTTTAATCCAAACTGTTGTTACACATAAATATAATGGAGTCATCAGAACACTCATGCACCCTTCTCGCTATCCACCTTGTCCTGTTTTATTCCCTGTTCTACATTATGTGGTGATTCTCGCTTTGTGACTGCACTGAAAGCTGTTCGAGGCAGAGAAATTGTCATGTCAATTGCACTGTCAGGTGGCCATCACACATCTAGATATCATCAACTTATTAAATAAAAATTGTAATGTAAAATATCCTGGCCTGTTACTCGAGTTTCAAGCCCAGTATTCATCTATATGCATAGATTTGCAGTTTAATCTCCATCTAGATATTCCTTAACCTTCCAACTCCATCTTGCTGCTCCAGCTGTGACTTTGTAGAGATGGGAAGTGGCAAAGGTGGTATTTTCAAGACCTCTAAACACTTGAAGTTTAAAAGGTGGCTTAAAGCATAAGAAGAAGAGTTCCAGGCATGGATGCCATGAGAAAGGAAATGCAAATATCTGCAGATATCCTATTTTTACATTGATCTGCCTACACTTTTCCTTCCTCACAGTCAGGGCTGTCATCATTTGATTCCTGCTCTGAACCATGAACTTTCTGAAAACCTGCTAACACATCAGCTTGTCTTCATTAGCCATGAAGACCTTTTGCTGTTTAAATCAAAGTAAGTGACACTGCACTTCTCTGGCCGTTTAAGTGACAAAACTATTGATTGTTCTCTTTGTCAAGAAAGTCTGAAAATGGGGCAGGACTGGAAACCCTCCCATTATTCTTCATACAATTTCACTTCTTTGACAGTCCAAATCAGCTGGAAATACTGCTGACTGGTGATGCAAGTTAGACCCTTCCATAGAGTAAGCAGGATGCAGATTTCAAGGGAGAACAACGTTCAATTTCTTGTTTAGATGTGGGGAGAATATTCTCTGTGTGTGCATTAATAGCTGCACTTACCACTTATTGTTCATGCTCAGGCAAACAGAATGGTAGCCTCAGCCCTGAGCTAAATTTAATTGTTAGATGTTTTTTCTAAGAATTGATGCTTTTTAAAAAAAAAACTTTGTGTTTACCCAATTCTTTTAGTTTATTCCTAAAGTCCATAAAGTGTTTGGCTATGCAAAAGCCAGTAGGCAACACAGACAGAAAAAGGAAGGAATCCCATCCCTAGTATTTTTGTGCAGTTAGGGACCTGTGTGAATTGTTAGAGAAAGAGAAAAACACAGGTTCTGTTTAGCTTTAAGTGCTAAAAGTGTTGATAACATGACATTTTGATGTGTATAAGGATATTCATCTAAGTGACTTTTCTACAAAACAGAAAGTGTAGGAGCTTTTCTTTATAAGAGAGTTTCATCTAGTCCAAATTAATGGAAAGATCTGCTAACAGAAAGTACCTTTTAATACTAAATCTGGGCTAACTTTTGTTAAGTTAATTTAGGCAACCAGTGCTGACAAAATCTGTTGTTTTGTGTGGCTTCTGCACTGAGTCAGGTGAAACTTAGCGTCTTCCTTTGCATAAATCCCAACAGGCTTTAAAGTTCACAGGTTTAGTGAGGTTATATCTATTAATCTTTTGACTGCAACCTATAAAGATGACCATGGAGTTTCACTCTGCAACTTTTCAGTTTATTATAAGGTCTGGGGAGAAACACAAACTTCAGGACAAAACCCAGAGTTACCAACATTTGTGACTGCTTAAAGTCCAGGCTTTCATGGAGGCCATCTGCAGTGCTAAAACTTGTCTCTCAGAGTTCTGGGCATTGTGGGCTATTTTTCTTCTCCAGCTAAAGAGCAGAACTTCATCCATGCACTAAATTTGATACACAAGGCTTCTTGCCTAAGCAGCTCTTGCATTCATCCTGGACTATATATACACTGTACCACGTCATCCAGCCTGTGAACCGTGTCTGGTTTCAGCCAACAGCACTAAATGTAACTAACACACAATTCGGGCTTGCACTGAAGCAGGACCTGAACAATGTTTAAACGCCTTTTGACAGCTGGTATGTTGCACACTGAAAGTATGGTTTGGTTTATATACAATTTTACCCATGGAAGGTTGAACCACATCCCGGAAGTCAGTAGCTTTCCTAAACTAGAATGAGATCTCCCAACCTGCCCTTTCTGTAAGCACAGACAGGCTGTGCAGAGAACTGTCTTTGCCTTTAGTCACTCTGGTTTTGTAGCCATGGAATAACCTGCCCAATCCCAGCACTTAAAATATCAACCAACAGTTTCTCCCCAAACACATAAATTCAGAAAGGGTTTTTACACACAATTCACTTAGCAAGTAAGTAATGACATGCTTATATCTTCCTAGACAGGGATAAGATTGGCAGTAGCAAGGCAAATAGCTCAGCTTCTTCCTCAGCAGCATTCAGAGCGTGCAAACATCACACAACCCTTGCCTATGCTGTAAATTGACCCCATGTCCAGCACAGTGATGCCTGCTGGATTTCCAGCAGTCCAGTGCAAACCTCATAAATAAACTAGGAAAGCTGGTATTTTGCCAGTGGTTCTTACTTTTTCTTGGAACCAAAAGCATGAACTGACCTTCATTTCACAACAGTTTGACACAGCCCCTCCTGTGTAGCTGAAAGCATTCTAGGCTTTTGAAAGTGTTTAAAGACGCTTGTCATGCTTGGCTTCAGTTGATTTTTGGAGAACTGATCAAGCCTGGGTGCTTTCCCACATTCTACACTGTGGTGAAAGAGGGCTCTTGGAGCTGACTTGTTCCTACACTAAAGGATCTTAGTGCTAAGTTTCTGTCATGCTCCCTGTTTGCAGCCACATCCTTGTTTTGCAGTGTCATGTGGACTTCATTTGGACAGTTTCAGCGTCTCGAAGCCTTGCAGTCTGACCAAGGTTCAGCTTGTGGTCAGACTCTTGAAGGGTTTTCCAGGAAGCTCTGAGATAGGGAACTTGTCAAGCAATGATGCCAAGAACAAATTGGTCATTTCATGAGGGAGATTTTTTCCCCTCACCAAACCTCTGACTTAGTGTTTAAAGAAGATACTGAGCCATCAAGCAAAGGTGAGTCATTATCTCATAGCATGAAGCACAGGGTAGGTATAAGGTGATTTAATTTTCAGTCCTTCTCAGACCTGAGATGGCTGTCAGAAAAAAAGACAATACAATTTATTCTGTTTATGGGCTAAAATGTCTAACAGTGCACCAGCCTCTCACCTCTCAATTCATTGGCAAGGTTGTGGTTTACTTGTTTGAAGGCAGATTAAGAAACTGTGAGCCCTGGCAACTGCCCTGCAGCCAAATGTCTCTGAATTGCTTTATCAGTGACCCATCCCAGAATGGGCATGATCTGACATCATACTTGCTTAAACCAGAAAAAACATTTCCTTTGCCCTGATAACTGAGGGAGGAGAAATAATTAGTCTGAATTTCAGATGCTGCCCAAGGGCAATGAATTTCTCCCAGAGGTGTCTGTGTTTGTGCTGGAATTACAACACAGAGAGTTGGAAGTGACTGCCTGGGGAACAAAATTATTCTTAATCACAGTTAGGAAAAACAGGACGGGAAAGGTATCGATAAGAAATTGCTCAGTTCTTCCCTTGTCTTTATGCAGGGCCACTATCCCAATGCCATTCCCAAATGATGTCTAATTTATACCTGCAGGTTTAAATATTCCCCTGTCTTCCACAGGAAATCCATCCCAGTGCCATCCTCATTACTTAGAAGTTTTCCAGGGGCTTTGGTTGTGCCTCCTGGATGCTGTTTAAACCTGTGGTTATTTCTGCTGCTGTTGGTGTCTCTGATATTTCCTAGTACTGCAGTTACCAAACCAGACACCACTGCAGCTCAGGCCTTCTGCTGAAGGCAGCCTAAGCTCGTGCACTTTTCTTTGTATATCGCAGTATAATTGTATTTTGGGGGGGAATGACAGAATTTGCTCATAACCTCCAGGCTGATGTTACATCTTAAATGACCACTTTGCTTATTCATTATCCAGTTTTCTAATGAAATGCTGAATAATACCTGAACTAAGTGAGTCTTTGCAGTCCTGATGTGATACATCTTCCCATGGTGACAGTGACCCACTGCTAACTCTGAGCAGGGACCCAGCCAGTGTTGCTGGCCTCAGAGAGGCCTCCTTAGTTCGCTTCTGACAATGCTGTGTGACACAGCAGTAGAGATTGCCCTGAAGTTGATTAAATTTGGCTTTCCTTGTCTGCAAGGCCTGGTACCCTGTCACAGAAGGATAACAAACTAGTTTGACTTGATTCTTGAAAAATAGCTCTTATTTGCAACTCCAACTCTTGTTTTTCAAACACTTACAAAATGTTGGTGGGATTATTCTTCAAGAACATTCTCAGGGATGGATGGTAAATTGGCTTGTGTGTCATTTTCCAGTTTCTCTTCCTCATTTTAAACACAGTCACTGCACTTAACCTTTTCCAAGGCTGGCATAACTTACATCTTCCCTGAGCTCTCAGCAATAATTGCTGGTGGTGGTTGTTTTAGGTTTTTCTTTCAATCTCCTGTGGTAGGTCTAGTGATAGCCCTGATTAAAAAGAGAGCTCCAGGGAGATCAAATCATAGAAAAGGGACTTGTCACAAACCTACAAGCATCAGTAACCAAAGTAAATTTCTGCTAAATGTTCTTACCTAAAATGTGTTCACTGGTATTAGTTGTGTGAGCCTCCTGCTCACCAGCTCTCCTTTTTTTCGTTGGTAGATAAAAGAGATGCTTAGCCCTGTATCACTTTCTAGGCATCAACTTGATTAACTTTCCCCTTCTGCTGAACAGAGAAGAAACTCTTCCCTTGGGCTTTGTCTTCCTTATTTTACTCCCTTTGTGTTTAAAGGATGCTTTCTTGCTGTTCTTCGTGTTTCACACTGTTTGTATCTGGTTCTGTGTTTTGGCCTCTCTGGGGTTATGCTGGGGTTATTCTCCTGCCATTCTGTTATTCAGATAATAGCGACCAGACACAGGTTCCTCTGTGCATGTTGTTTTTTTTTCTGTTTGGGTCCAACAAAGGGCTTGTGGCCTTGTTCGTAGGCAATGATTTAGCACTTCACATTAACTGGGATGAACTGCCCTGTTTGCCATGTGTGCCCATGACTGTAATAATGGAGTTAGTTCTAAAATCAGAACCTTTTCCTACATCTTGCTTTTATGCACACATATTCAACTCAGGCCTCTAATGTATGTCATTTTAACTGCATATATAAATTTTCTTCCTCCACTTCAAAGAGTAAACTTTCAATTGTAACTTTCAATACCTGTAACACTTGGGCATCAATAAGAAATTTTCCAAGGAAGCTACCAGATATCTATCTTCACTAATCATCTTCCCTTTAAATGCCTGATCATTCTGATTGTTTTGGAGGAAACTCTTTTTTTCTTTTAGCAAACAATTATTAGGTGTGTATTCTCCATAGAAAAAGATAAGTATAAATATTTCCAACAGCCCTCTGGGATTCACTATTATATTCTTCTGACAACAAATGGATTTCTGTGAATCTCTTGGAATTTTCTCATCTTCCAAAGTTAATTTAGTACTGGTATCCCTTAGCTATGGTGATAGCCAATAGTGAATGTAATAGCAAAGCAAGTGATGCAAATGTTTTCATGTGTCTCTCTTCTTCAGCTTTGTTGGAGGTGAGAAAATAGCACAGATTTCTGGAACTTTTCCATGCATACTTGCTCTTGTTCCCTGTGAATTGAGAATCCTGTATTGGACCCCATGGTTCTGTTAGCAGGAGGAGTTGGAAACTTTTTTCATGTTTCTTAAAGACCCTGGTATTTGACAAAAAACCTGGCCAGACTCTGTAAGTGCAGTGTCTGATTGGTTTATGTTGGCACTGAGGGGAAAAAAAAAAAAGGACATTATTTTAAGCTTACTAGTGTAAGTGACACAAATAACACCTTGTACCTCTTTAGGTGGTGCATACAGAATGCCCTACTGCAGATATCACAATAGTTACAATTTTAGAGAAGTCTAGATTGATACCTTGAAAAAATATTAGAACAAACAGTGCTTTCTACCTTATCAAAGGTTATTGCACCTGTAGGTAATTCCTTCCTGTCCCTTTCTTGAAACTCATGTATGAAAAGTAGGTTATAGCCATGGGACCATAACAAGTGAATGGGAAGACACACATACACCAGGGTAAATGGAAGTGTAAGGATTTTGGATTTTGTGCAAGAATTTCCATTGGATGTTAGTTAAAACTGCAGATCAGGGCTAGACTTTGTGACCAGCTCTAGATGGGTGTACTCTCTAGCTGTACAATGTTGTTTGTTGATACCCTGGCTCTTATGAAGCTGCTCCTTTAACAGGCATCTGAGGCCTTGGATGAGACAAACAATGCAAAACTGGTCCATCTTGCACAACCTCCCTTCAGGCATCCAGCATCAGAACTTGGATTAGGAGTCTCAGCTTCTCATAAAGCCAGTAGAGCCATTTTGGTGCATGTGTGTGCCCAGACTCACTTCATGAAGATCCCAGTGGCTGAGACCTTCATCTGGACCTTCCACTCAGGGGAGTTTGAATTTCAGTTGTACTGTGGGCTAAAAATTTGGCAGTGTGTCATTCCTGTAGGAATTGCTGCCACCACTCTGGACTGCCCCCTGCAAAATCGTCTCTTGCAAGAGAGGCAATTCCAAGGCACGTGCACTTTGCCAGAAAGTCCTGTGAGAGGACTTTTAAACTAACCTGGTCCAAAAGAACAAGCATTGAAGGGAGGGCTGTAAGAGGTAATTCTGAAGAAGCCACAAGAACAAGTGAAACAGAAGCAGAGTGCAGTGCTGGTGACAGCTTCTAGGGCTGAAGAAAGGCAAGGATAAACTATGTCTATGTCTGGGAAGACTGGTACCTCCACAGCCTGGCAGGGTGGTTATTCTGTAGAGACAAGGAAGGCTGGAGCCTCTCCTTGGTGAGAGGAGATGGAGTGTCCTTCTGTGAGAGAACACCAAAGCCATAAACTGAACAGTTATATTGCAAAATGAGCCTTTAATCGTGCTCTGGGGCAAGCAGGTATGTGATAGAGCATCGCTTTCTCTTTTCCCAAAGGTATCACCTCCCTCACCTGAATGCTTGATTTCAACCAGATGCTTACACAGATTCCCTGTCCTGGAAGCCTTCTGCTTGAACTTTGTCAGGATGCAGCCTATTAGCAGATAGGCTGATCCCAGACCAAAAGTTGAGCTTGAAGAGAGCATCCTTAAACTTTTGCAGTGTGTATGTTTTGGCAGGGCTCTTATCACGGTTACCCAGTGTGATGCTGTGCGGGATCTATTTTCATGTGTTTGGTCCATGTGCCAGGGGTGTTGCTGACTAAAAATCTTTGTTTTCAGTGTAGTTAAACAAAGACCATAACGCATTCTTCCCCGGAGTACTGGGTAGCATCAGCAGGCCCTGCAACTTCATTTATCCAAGCAAACTTCTGAGTTTTCATCTCATCTGATACCTCACAGAATGAAATCTCACTTTAAGTGAGTTACAGCTAAAGCAAGGGACAGGAGCTGTGTATTTCAGTGCAGTCCCTTTGGGAATAACAGCAACAAACACAAAAATTGCCCAAGACTCTCTTATGTGGGTGGCAGCAGCCAGTGTCTGCCAAGGAGAGGACATGGCCTTTGGGAGCAGAGGAGTACAGCAGTGACCACCCATCACATTGTGGTCCCTTTAAATCTTCTTCTCCACTTGGCAGCTCCAATTTTTCAGTGTTGCTATAGCAAATCTCCATGGCAATGACCCTAATCAGGGAAGGGGGGATGCAGAAGGGGCGCATGCTCAGAGTGGCTGCTGGAACCTTGCCTGCTTGCTACAGCTGCTCCAAGGGTCTGGCACACAGGCGAGGAGAGAGATCAGGTACTGGGCAAACTGGTCCTTGGGGTGCATCTCGAGCCCATGGCGTGTCACGGCAGTGGTGTGTGCGAGTGGGTTTGTGTGTGCACGGCGTCTGTGCTTATCATGTCTCATCCACTTCTTTGGGAGGAGCGTGCAGGGAGGAAACTGCTGATTTTCACTGCTCCTTGTTCCAGGCAGGGAAGACAGCTTGAATTATTGATGAGAGCAATGGCGCTGCTGTCTGTGTGGAGTGAGATGCGTGTGGGAATCCTGCTCCTCTCGGTGCTCAGCCTGCTCAGCGTGAGGCTCGTGGGGGCTGGCCAGGACTCCGGGAGTGTCATTCCTGCAGAAAGTAGGTACCTGCTGCACCCTGTCCTGCCTGCCTTCCTCCACTGCACCCTCAGCAGCCACACGGGCACTCAGCTCCAGGGGAACTTTGTGTTGCCTGATTAACGAGGGAGTAATGATGAGTTTGTGCCATGTCAGCAAAGCACATGAACACAACAGTCATAGAAACAGCAAGCAAGCAGAGGATTAGTAGTTATTTAGGAAAAAAATGCTAACTTCATACTCTAATTTTCATTTGAACTGGTATTCAAGTTCTTTGTAGGTCGTTTAGATCTGCTACTTGGAAGTGTCATTTCCAGATTTGCCACAATACGTGTGATGTCCTTCCTAGTCTGAGTATTGTTAGAAGAAAATTGTGTGTATTTCTGCTGGGGCATTGCATCTTGCTTATTTTAGTATTAGGTTGGAACAATAGGTCAAGTTCAACTTTCTTGTAACTACCACAAATCAACACAGGGTATGTTTACCCAAACAGTGCATTTTTAAAGCATATATAAATTTCTGCAGTACTGCAAACCTAAAAAAAAAAATAAATATGACAGACTAGCTTGAGCACACCACGGAGCTGGGAGCTCTTGAATTTGGATCACAGGTCTATATGAGCTCCCTCTGTCATTTTGAGTAAGTCTCTAAACTTTCTCAGCTCCAAAATGAGGCGATAGTTATTCTGGGACGGAGTCAATGTTCTCAGGGTGTTTGGGTGGCAGCAAGTGGGAAGTAGCCACTCATAAGAAACACAAAATGTCCTCTGGGAAAAAAAAACAAAGTAAGATAATTGCATAAAAACAAATCTCTAGAACTTAGTCATGCTTACTTTGTATCACAGCTATCTCTTTATATGACTACCAAAATATTTAATACAAGGTCTGGTTTAGTCACTGCATTTTATTCTCCATTAATTCCATTACTACTTTTCAAATACATTTATGTGTATTTGTCTCCACAGGACTTAGATGTTGAATTTCCCTCTTTTTCCATTATTTTCCTTTTTTTCTAAGTGCTAAGTTTTGGTCTGTTCTAAACTAGACCTCACCATTATTTTGTGTGTCTGTTTTCTAGGAATTCATTAATTCTAACAAGTTTTGTGATGAGTAGTCCATTTTATCTCCTCAAAGAGAAAATCAGGCTTGGAAAATAAATTGTATGTACCCTTTGTGTGTCTGTGTTAGCAGAGGCAAGTCAACACATCTGGGAAAAAGTATACAGTGCTTTCTTGTTCTACTTGTGTAGTGAAAACTCCCATTTGATCTGTAGAACAAAAATCTTGGTTCAGGGTTTCTGACCCAAGTCTCAGAGAATTATAAACTCATAGAAATGTGGGAGGGGCCCTTTAGAGCTCATGTAGTTCATCTAGCCATAGGCAGGGACATCTTCAACTCGATCAGGTTGCTCAGAGTCGAGTTCAACCTGACCTTGAACATTTCCTGGGATGGGGCCTCCACCATCTCTCTGGGCAACCTATGCCAGTGCCTCACCACTCTCACAGTAAAAAACTTCTTCCTTAACTAATTTAAATTGATCCTCTTTTAGTTTAAAACCATTACCCCTTGTCCTATCACAACAGGCCCTGCTAAAATGTCTGTCCCATCCTTCCTACAGTATCAAGGAATCTTTTTACCATCTTTTTACCATCCTCTAGCCAGGCTGTGGAGTCCCTTGAACAGCCTTTGAGGAAGATTCCTTGTCTTGTCTTACTCCTGCACGTGAGAGTGTGGAATGAAGGGCAGGTCAGAGTGTTTCTGTGGCAGTGTTCCTGCAGAGACACACTGCCCCATCCCAAGGAACAGAGGCTGTGAGCACTGCTGCAAAAGCATAATGCTACTTCTGTCTGAGACCAGGACAGGAGCAAGGCTGTCAGCTGATCATGAATTGTAAGTTGTTTTGGGCTGCTGCAGGGACAGAGTTTTAAAGCCACAAGAAACTCCTGATGCTCCTCATCAGCCACTTGTTGAGAGAATGCTACATAGCTGCTAAGTGCTCCGGACACTTTCCTTTGCCTGTTAGGGCTCTTCCTGATGGTTAACCTGTGAAGCTTTTCCCTTAGAACACTGTGGATGCTAAAATTTTGCATGAGATTGCAGAACTGATTGGTTAAATTCAAGGGAAAAAAAATTCTAGAAAGGGCTGTTAGGTACAGCGGCATTTCTTCTAGCTCAGGAGCTGCCTCAGCATATTCCTGAGACCTGGGAGGGTCTTTGGGAATGCAATCCTCCAAACTTGCCCTGTTCTTATGCTCTTCCAAGGCACCCATTGCTGGCCATGAAGGTCTCATCTGTAACAGTGCCCAGAGATGCACCCCAGCATGGGGACGTGACTGCACCAGTAACCTGCTAGGATGGACCCTGGCACACTTGTGTCCATGATAGGAGGCCAGTTGTCTATCTGGAAGACAGAGCTTACTGTTCCAGAGATGAGCTGTCCCATGCCATCTGATCTCAAGGCTTGGGAATGCTCCCAGACTTTCAGTATTCCTCAAGAGATGTAGATCAAGGGAGACTGGACACGGGGTCAGGCACTCGCTTCAATGTGATCTAGTACAGACATTCCTGGATCTTTCCCTGCTTGGTGCTCCACTGGCTACTTCTCCTCAAGGAGCTGATCCCCCTGGGCACTGACCCATTTAGGGGGCACTGCCTCTGCAGCACAAGCACACACCTTCCCTATTGCTGGCACTTCAGTCCTTACTGTCAGCCCGGGCAAACTGCTGGTTTGGGGACCCTGGATGACGCAGAGGGGGAAAGGGGGCTCAATACATGTTCTTAACAGGGCTATAGGATGGACATGGACCACACTAAGTGTCCTTCTGCAGGCCAGAGCAGGGTGGTGCTCAATGCTTTTTTCTGTTCCCAGGTGTGTGACATGGCGCTGGCAGCATGCTTTTAGCAGGAACATTCCCGCATGGACCACACAGTCTCTCTCTCCCACCTGGTGGGAGGAATGTGTCCCTCCTGCAGCATCACGAGGAGGACAGGGGCAGCAATGCTCCGTGCAAGTGTGGGAGGTGCAGGAGTCACAGGAGAGGAGCATGAGAGTGAGTCACAGTTCTCCTTAGCGTTGCAGAGAGATCCTGTCCCATGTGTGGCACTGAGATCTGGCTCAGGGCACTATCCCCTGCTCTCTGCCAGTCACACAACCAGGCACAGCTTTTTATGAATAATTCTAATTTGCAATGATTAATTGTGTCCTTTATACACAGCACTTAGGATATGCAAAAGACTGTTCAAGTTTGAAGTGGTGCTACTAATACTTGCAGATTATTTTCTTTAACATTCTCTGCAATCCAGTAAAAAAAACCAAGTTATTTCCCCAATCTCCCATTGCATTTATAGCCCAGATCACCCACTGTGAAGGCTAAAATATGGAATCTGAAGACCAGAAGCTGGTCAGTCTGTTTTCATTAGCCAAGGTGCATGAAATACAAAGAATAAACACCAAGTGTTTGTGAGGGAAAGTAAATTAGATTTACACAGTGCTTTCAGTTCCAGCTCCAATTTTTCACCAAGAAGGCAAGAAGCATATTTTTTCTCTTCCTCTACTCCTCCCCAAACACACAGACACATACAGTCTTTGTGCTGACAGGACTCATTTAAAGAATTATAGCTGACTCTTGATAATTCTCATTATGTTAATCCACAGACCTGTTAAGTCTCCCTATGAATGATAGTCTGTTTCCAGCTGTCAGCAAGGAATTAATAGCACTCTGCTATACTTTGCTATGATGTGACTTAAGGTTTGGTTTCATGACTGCTTTAAGCTGATGTAAGCCTGTGCTGCCTCTGCCCTTCTCCTCTCCATAAGCTGGCCTCCTCTCCTTGCACTGTTTCTTGTCCTGGCCCTAGAACTTGGGCATTCAGGATCTGATCTGGGGGGAAAAATCAGCGATCCAGCTAATGGAGGAGCTGCATTGTCACTCCTGCTGTGAGTGGAAGTGTGAGATGCCATAGCCAAGGACAGAAAGCACAGTGGGATTGCTCCTATTGGCAACAGCACATACTTAGATTTTTTTGTCAAAACAGGTGCTTAGACATATTTTTGTTGGGGAAATGTCCATGGGCACCTTGCTGAAAATATTGTGAGCGTGAAGAGAGATCAAATCCACCGAGACAGGCCAGCTTAGCAGCTCAGGTCTTCATTCTGGAAAGCAGCCCAAGGCAGGGAGTGATGGAGAACATCAAAGTCATAAGTTGGACAAAGTTGGGAATTATTTAATAACCGTCTCTTCCACTGCAAAATTAGAGGCAGGAAATGAAAGCAGCAGATGTCAACTTCAGAGCAGACAGGAATGGTATTTTGTTCACTCAGTGAATAGCTGAGCTGTGGAACTCATTGCCACAGGATGTTGCAGATGACAAAAGTTTACATGGATTCAGGAAGCAACAGTGCAAATTAATGTGAGAAAAATTCATGGAGGGCTCATCAGATGTAGAAATACCAGCCAGATGCAGGATATCCTCCAGCCTCTTGGTAGGCTAGAAGAACATTGCTAGACAGTTATTCTTATATCTTCCTTAAGTATTTGCTATTGGTTACTGGCTCCCAGCAGGCAGGGATGCTGACCTGACTCAGAGACAGCAGTGCCTGGAGAAGGACCCTCCACCACGGAGCACAGCCCAAGAAACGACTTTAAAGAGTGAATATCTTGTTACGTGGTGAAACTGGCTGCATCTGCACTCTGCCTTTAGAGGGCAGTGCCGTGTTAGGAGCTTTGCAGGTGCTGATTCGGGACACACAGAGCTGCACAGGCAGGTGTCCTCTGGGCCACCACTCTTCTCCTGCAGAAGCTGCTTTGACACCAGGGCAGCTGCTTTCCCAGGGCTGGCAGAAGTAAAATAACCACTTGGCATGGTTGTGCCATTCCACTAGTACCTCCCTGTCCACACAGGAGCACCTGGCTGTCATAAATACCAGTGAATGATCCCACACAGCCATCCCATCACAGTTTTCACAAAGGCCTAGGAAGACTTCCTGGGTGACATGTAGTGACAGTTTATGGAATTCATGGGTCTCCTCAAAAGTGCTTTCTCCCCACTGCAGAAGCAGGAGACATTCATTTATCACCTGAAGGGGTTTTTTTTCTCCTTCAGGTTCTGATTTTGAGAACACTTTGGTGCTTGTCAGCACTTCAGGGCATGCAGCACCTCCCCGAGGTGGAGCCAGGGCAGGGTGTTTCTGAGCAGACCAGAGCGAGGGGAGGGAGCAGGGCATGACACTGAGCAAATGATGGATTTGCTGACAGCAGTCTGAGCATGCAGGTTCTTTCTAAGGGCTCTGTTTCATGATCTGAAGTGGAAACAACTAAATTACTGAAATACTGAAAACAGGAGGGGGTTGAGTGTCCTTAAAGTGTGCTCAAAACCATCTTGTCACTACTCCTGTGTCTGGAGAGGCAGAGTCTTTGTGAGCAATGCTGTTCTGATAGAGGTGGGGACTTTGCATCTCCTCACAACTTGGGAATTAAATCCCTAGCTTGATCCCCAGGTCTCCCTGAGATGTCAGCTGCATGGAGGGGAGATGGAGAAGGATGGGTGGGAGAGAAACACCTCCTGAACAGATCCTGAATAGAGGACTGACAAGAACTCTGGCTGCTCCCTTCCTTCAGGTACATCTCAGAAGGCAGTGTTGGCAGCAGGGTGCCAGGCACAGATGGGTGCTGCAGTGCTGCTCAGCAGGTCCTGGCTCCAGACAGCTCCCCAGCCATCTCAGCAGCAGCTTTGCACCCTCTTTGCTTTGGTAGAGCAGCACAAGCGGCTGCATGTGGACAAGGATTTCGGCACTCCCCCCAGCATGGGGGCTCTGTGACCAGTGTGAAATGTCCTCTTTCCCCATTCCCCCTGCATCTCCTCCAGTATCTGCAATTTCTTCCTCTGAAAACTCACACTTCATTAACTTCGAATAGGCAGAGATCGGTGCAGGGTAAATCTTGGCAGAGCAGAAATGCCCAGGTTCAGAAGTGAACCATTCTAGTTGTTGTCAAGTCCCCTCCTCCTCCACTTCTCTGCCTTTTCCCTGCCCTACCCCTCTGCGCACAGACACTGGCAGCAGCTGCAGAGCCAGTGGGATGCTTTGCATTCCTGGCAGAGAAAAAATACAGCAGCAGGTGAAAGGAAGCAAATACAGATCTAGCACTGTCTCCTGCCAAGCTGCTCTGTAAGAGCTCCTGTAAAAACAGACCTGTCTGTCTGGTTCCTGAACCACTGCAAACTGCTATTTTCAGTGTATCTGTTGAGAATTAACCCATGTCTGAGGAGGGTTAAGGATTTCAATTTTAAGGGGAGAGGCTGGGGGCTGAAGCAGCAGGCAGAGACAAGTCTGGGCCATGTTCAGAAAAGCACACTCAGCAAAGTACTCTTTGTAATTTTTGCTGATCCTCTCACATTGGCACAAAGACAGATACAGGCAGCCCTAATTTTGCACACATGCAGGTGTGGGTGCCTGGTAAAATGGAGTTTCTCCTGGCAAGGTCTCTGAGTATTCCTCCTCTGTACTGCTGATCTCCCAATTTCCTGCTGTGACAGTGATGTCTTCTTCTGCCTCTCTCCCCAGGCCGTCCCTGTGTTGACTGCCATGCGTTCGAGTTCATGCAGAGGGCGTTGCAGGATCTAAAGAAGACGGCGTATAACCTCGACACGCGGGTATGTGTTTCTGTGGGAATGCTTTCCCTTAGCCTTTATCTCCCAGCGGCCAGGTTTGCCTGCCTGGGTACAGCAGACATGACATCTCTGCTGACTCACTCCCATCTCAGCAAATAGGTTTATACCAAGCACGGATTATTTTTCACAGGCTGCAGAGGTTCATTAATGGTCATCTTGTCTGACTTCTTGCATAACAGCCTAAGGAATTATCTCAGGCAGTCCATGCACCAAACAGAGAAGGAAAGAAGATGTAGGAAGGAGAGAAAAACAAGAAAGATGATTTACCCTCTGCCTCACAGCATTGCTTCTTACCTGTGGACTGACTGTTCACCGGGCAGGATCAGAAATGAGCCTGAGAGAGAGAAGGTGGCAGGCAAGGCTGGCAGAGGAAAGGGTAGCACACACATACATTCCTTGCTCATGGATTGATACCCTGTGAAAAAGGGGAAAACTTTTTTTTCGGGCATTTATCACAGTACACAGGGAATTCTGCCACTCCACGTGCCAGTCTGCAGAGGTCTCAGTGAACAAAATGAGGGTGTGTTAAATGCCCTGATTTTATCAATTCATACATGTGCGGATTCATAAATATGTGCAAACTGACTGGGGTAGGGTTTACCGCAGTGGTTCTGGTGCTGTCTGAAGTTTGCAAGAGGCAGGAGGTCTCTCCTCTAATAAAGCCCCTCCATGCGTGTCTTGTCCCACCTCTCCTCCTCTTGAGCAGGGCCATCTCTCTCGGCAGGTGAAAAGGGCTCCTTGCTCCTCTACAGTCAAACTCAGCTCAAATTGTCATTCACAGCAAAGCCAACTAAAGGGATAGAAATCAATTATGTGTCTCAAACTGTAACACAGAAAGGCAGTTATGTAGCTTTGCCTTTGGTTTCTTGTGACCTTGGGCAGCCATGTCAGGCTGTACACAATAAAGTTGGAGTGGCTTCAGCTTTCTTGAGCTATCAATAGCAAACTGATTAGGACAAAGCTCTGAGCATGGGTTACATTCCAGAAGTTTCCCATGCACTGGAGAATTTAATAGTTAATATTTATTTATTTAATAATAAATAATTCTTAAGTGGTAAAGTGTCAGTAGAGGGGCTTTGCCTCCAGCAGCTGTGCTGGGCTCTTCTGGTGCATAGCAGAGTTCCACCTGTTTGGATTAGCGTCAGCTGAAATGTTTTGTACCTACCCATGGCATGTCAAGGCCAGGTGCAATTGCAGCTGTGCTGGCTCCTATACTGTCAACAGGCTTTACGTGGGAAGTTGAAGATTTTTTTGACTGTAGTAGAAGCAGCACAATTCTTTAATCCCACTTACAGAGATACCCAGATGTATCTGTGATGTCTATTCTAACTGGAGGGTGGGCTGAGAATGCAGCCCGTCAGAGAGCAGCACTCTCTTGGAAGAGGTGAGGCAGAATATAAAGGGAGAAGCTGGTCCCAGGGTGTCACAAGATGAATTTCTGTTTCTGTGAGGACCTGGATGGGCTTGACATGCCAAGACACTGGCTGAAACAGTTTTCAGTGTTACAGAGCAAGGGACATAGGAACAGTGCATCACAAAAACAAACAGAACCAGTTGTTTGTAAGATCACCCACCCTTAGACAACTGAGTTTAATACTACTAGTAAATAAAGGTTATGTTACTGTGCACCTTTCCCAGCCTTTGGATTAAGAGTCCAAAGGGCTTTCTATCAGAGATGCTTTGATTAAACACAAATTATTGAATGATGCAGAGATACTAAAGGGAAATACAGCAGCCAAGGCCCTACAGATGGCACCTTGTGGCCTTCTGTACTCTGAAAGGCAGAGCTTCCATATCCTTACTACACTGCTGGTGCTTGGCCCGTGCTGAATAACTATAATTTCTCAAGTTTTACACACAAATAACTTCACTGAATAACTCCTGAGTCTTGGGAATGGTTGCTACAAGGGCAAGCCCCATGCAGGACTGCTCCTGTGTATCAGGGACTTTCTAAGCCAATGCCATCAAGGCCACAATTAATTTTTGTAATTGATACTTCTCTTTCACAGTCTTTCAGTTTGCAATTGAGTGCTCCCAGAGCTGCTCTTCCTGCCTGTAAATAGTCCTGAGTGACGCCTAGGCAGAGTTTGTGGTAGCAGTGACAGCTTGTTGGCATTACTGTGAAATCCAATAAGCCTGTTTGATGTTAAGATGATTCTATGATTTCTCCTGGGCTCCCAACAATGGGAGCATTCACTCATCCAGGATTTCATTGTGCGAGCAGGGAGCGGTGTGTAACAGCGTCTGCCATTGCGCTAAGTTGATAAGTGAAAGCAGGCAAGGAATGTGAACAAGTCCTCTTTAAGGCAAAGGTGGATGTCAAAAGTTTGAGTTGAAGAGGATATAGGGCTGTGGAGGGGAGGGAAAGCTGTTCTGAAACAGCCTGTCCTGCACTCCTTGCAGTCTGAGAACAAGAAATGAATGAGAGAGAGTGGGCACTGCTGAGGGACAGAGGTACTGCTGCCCAAGCAAGGCAGGAGTGGAGCAGGACCCATGCAGGAGTGCCCAGATACTCCTTTGGAAACTGTCTTTGTTAATTAGCCCTTTGCTGTGTCTAATTTGTCAGGAGGTATCAGGTCAGAGGAACACCAGCAGGCTGAAGACCTTGTTGTTTCACAGAGCTTTGAGATAATTTCTTAACATGTGGGTTTCAACCTTTAATGGGTTTTTGCAGTGCAGGTGGGAAGCCCATGCACAGTGAATTTAAGCCCACTAAATTATTTTTTTCTCCCGTCAAGAAACTCTTCAAAGCCAGTCTGCAAACTGCTTGAGGGACCGCAGACCACAGGGTGAAAACCACAAGATATGCTCAGGAAGAAGTTTCTCTTCAGTCACAATTGCACTTGCTGATGTGAATTCCTTGCACCAACAATTTTGAGTCTCACAAGAAATTGGCTTCTGAAATGATGGTGCCATTCAAAAGATTCAGCCTTTGTTTCTCAAAAAGTGTGACAAGAACTCACAAAATATTTAAGTTACTTGATCACAATTAAATAAATGATACTTGAATATCTTTAAAGATCTAAAATTAATTTTTTCCTGCTGTATACAGAGGAAAAAAGCTTGGAAATGCTTTTCCACTAAGGAGCTCCCAATACAACAGCAAGTAATTTTAAATTATGTATATTGAGAATGGTGTTTAAGCTTTTGCTCGAGTACTGATAGTAAAGCAACTGTCAGTAAATTAACTCAGGTTGAAATAGGAACCACACACTCAGACCTAGATCTGCCCTGAAAGATTATGAGTTTCAGACAACAGGGTTAGACTGACAGCTAGATTCAGCTCAGAGCTATTCTAGAGAAACAGCAGTGTAACTGAGAGCACAACTGGCTCCTCAGCACTTGCTATCTGGTGCAATTAAATTATACAGTACTGAAGGCATCGTCAACAGGAAGCCATCAATCGCCATGAAGGAATTAAGAGCAGTGCAGTTGAAAGTGGAATTTGTCGCAGCACTTATAAAGGACACTTTAATAATTTTGACAGCCAACTCCCTAAAAGTTAACTGTGAAAATGAAAACATTCAAAATATAAAAGTATTCTCCCTCCATCTCAGTTCTGAATATACTCATTTCATCACTTTTTCTGGATGAAAGCCAGCACTAATAACTATGATTTTTCACTCAGCGGAGCACCTTGGCTACAGCTGTGCAGAGGGACTAGATCTAATCAATTATATACTCTTTTAAAGTGATATATTCAGTTCTTTGATTTCATAGTTGTTTTTTTTTTCTTCAGACAGAAACCCTCCTCCTGAGAGCAGAAAAGAGAGGCCTGTGTGATTGCTTTCGTACAATACACTGAAATGAGCACTGGGATTTGGCCAATGGACATTTATTCATTTTTAAAATGCTGTTCAGTAAATTACAGGAAGATACAGAATGCAAGTTGTACCCCACCATAAGGAAAAGCATTTTTATCAAAACAGGTATAGCTCAGTTAGATTATTTTTGCTTTGTTGTGGTTTATCATTACTCTATGTGATATTGCATCTGCTGAAATGTCAACAGAAGAAACAGTGCCGAAGCCTTGCTTATGGGTTTTATGCAAGGATAGCATCCTGCTTTTTTTGGTATTTCAAAATTTTGGTATTTTCAAAATACCTGAGAGTTCTTGGACTCTCAGGCCAACCTCTTGGCTTATGTGAATTGCCATAGATCTGTGAAAGTCAGTGGAGTCTAATTTTAAAATGTATTTATAGAAGAATAACATGAAAAGGAAGATACTTTGCAGTGATGCATAGATAAACATTTACAAACAAGCAGACTTGGCTTTATATAGAAATTAATAGTTATCACTGACTGCTTGGCAGTCCAAGGAAGGGATTTGTTCCCAATTGTATTAATAGTCCAGTGCACAGCAAACACAGTAATCTGTCTCACAATTTTAATTTCTTCAGAGCCACACAGTAGCTGTGATCCTTTTGGAGAGATTTATTAAGTATCTAATGTGATCAGTAACATTTTTAATCACATGAATACTGCCTGGCAGTTGAACTGATCACGTCTGCCAAAATCTTCTGGAGAAGTGTCTTTTATTAAGCAAATCACATGCTGGATTGAACCACTCAAACTGGCCTCTACAGAGAGTTTTGGCAGAGAGCCTGCACAATGCCTGCCTGCCTGCCCAGGAGTCTCTTGTAAACTGTATTTTGGGAAATACTTAAATTCTACCAAAATGGTCCTTAGCTCTTGCATGGACTCTACACTCTGTCAGGGTGGGTAACAGTGCTGATGTTATTAGCAGTCCTGCTGCAGTCAGTGTGACACAAGAGAGAACAAAACAATTTAAGCAGCGTAGCAGTAGACAACAAGATTGTGCCTTGTTAATCTTTAAAAGAGAATAGCAAATCTTTTCTCATTGTTTACCTTTTTTCCTTTATTTTGGGAAGGAGAACAGAAAACGGCCCCAAAGAAAAGTTCCTGTTCATAGTAATAGATTTTTCATTGGGCTTAAAACATTATCTCCAAAGTAGAGATTTGTGTATCAGCTCGAGCATCTATGTACAGGCTAGAAACTTTTATACAAACAAGAGTATTGGAGCAGGACCAACAACAGTAGTTTTCAAAGTCATTTTACTAATTCTTATTAATATGTCTGTCTTTCCATAAGTGGCTGATGTTTATGATATTTTGCTCTCAGCCTGCTCAGTAAGTTAGGATGGAAGCTATCTGTATGTTTCCAAACTGCTTCTCTCCCATTTTGTCTACAACATCAGGCACAGGGAAATAGGGAACTGTGACCCACTGCCAACTTATTTCATGTGCAGTCATACTCAGTAACACAAAGGAATGTGTGTTGCCATATATTTGCCAAAGTTGTTTGACAGGTGTGTGGTTCTCAGCAAGGAAAAGCTTCCTTGCACCTGCATCTCAAATAAGAAATCTACTTTGTCCTTTGTAGTATTCCAGCAAAGCCTTTATAGGTCATTGGGACCTGTTTTGTGTACAAGAGAAGCAGCATGACACAGCAACAGCTCCTTTCTGGTAGCATCACACTGCACTGTGGCACCAGTCAATAGAGCAGTAGAGGTCTTCCTCATAGACCAAATTTTATTGTACAAAGAAAGCAGCAGGATTAACACAGCTTCCTTGCAAAATACCAGCCTTTGGCTACTTTACTCTCACTTAAATTTGGAACAAAGTCATGCACAGCTTTCGAGCCAGCTTTTTGCAGGAGATGGAGTCCCAGCACTGAACCTGTGAATTTTCCAGCACAGCTTCCCTTTTCAGGGGGCAGCATGTCTATGGTTTGGTATTGCTATTGTGCATGCTTATTCCACTGCTACCCTAAAGAATCTTGCAAATTCCTGTTACAAGGACTGGGGGTTTTTGTTCATGTTTTTATTTAGAAAAATGGTTGCTCACAGTTGAGTTTTGATATACACAGCTTGTTACGATGAAAAGGTGGAATGAATGACAAGTGGATGTTGTCTGACTCCCAATGGGATCAGAGTGACACTGCAACTTTATGGCTGTAACAGAGTGATTATTCTGTACTTCTCTCTGTCTATAATACAACACAATAAAAGGGCAAGATGCATTATAGTATTTGGTGTGCTTTGTTATTGATTTGACAAAACGATGGTGCTTATGCATTAATTAATGTCTAGTCTTTAATTAGGTGGAAAATCCTCAGAGAAAAAAAGCTATTTTTAATACAAAAATAAAAGGACCTTGCATTTGGGCTAAATTTATTAATATATTCTTATTTGCTGAAGTATAAAATCAAACTCATTCTTTCAAATAAAGGTACAGTGATGATTTTGTGAGCTTCTTTAAGGACCCCTTACTCTATACTTGGTTTTGATTAAGTTCCTTATAATTGCAGGATAGCATGAAGGAAAAAATGGAGCTAAATAGTTTTAATTTATTTTTGCTCAGGAAGTTAATTTAAATTCAGAACCCCTTGAGTCTCTACTTACTAGAAGAAACTATGTATTTTGCAGAAGGACTTAATTGCAGGAGCCTTTAAAGCAGAAAGTTTTTTCTCCCACCTAACACTTCCCGTACTTTTTTTGCTGCAGAGCCAACACAGTTCTTGTGACCTTTTGAAACCAAGCTGTGTCTTCTCTTCTCCTGGTGCAGTGCTGCTGCTGATAGCCCTGGGCACGTGGCATTTGTACACAGGGTGGAATGCAGGTGGTAGCCTGTAAAATGCACAGCCAAGTCCTCCCTGGAAGAGAAATGGTATAATCATGTTAGTGTGGTGCTGTCTCTGGGTAGGCAAGGTGACAGAGAAATCCTGGTAATGATCCCCACATCTTCGGAGCTTCTCACACCTGAGCCAGTGCCTTCGTTGGGTGTAATTCTGTGTGTATTCTAAGTCAGTAGTTTTGAGCTGAGTCTCAGAACAACTCTCTGAAGACGTCTGGATTTCATTCTGAAAATGGAAAGACAGTGTACCTTGCTTGTAATGTAGAATCCTGTTAGGTAACATCAAAGCTCAGTAATATTGTTACTAGCTGAATCTAGCTGGTGAATGGACTCTGTGGAATACTCTGAAAATCCTGTGGAACACCCTCTCCAGATGGAAACCTCATATTCAGAAGCCAATTATGTCTCTGTACCCAGAATTAGTCTGTAGGTACCTCCTGGATGATCTGAGCATCCGATACACATTCCCCATTTTCAGAGAAATAAAGTGTGGAAGTAACTCAACTTTAAGAGTGACCATGTGGTTTCTGTGCCTTCTTCTGCACCTGCCCCAGGCTGGAACCCAAAGACAAGAGCTCCTCCTGTAGGAGTGGGACTCATGGTTTGCACACAGATCTCACCCTGATGAGACAAAGCAATTGCTGAGCTGAAGGAGGCTAACAGGATAACCAGCTTTGTTCAAAGTTTAATTCAAAGGTAATTTAAAAGCAGAAAGGCTCTGAGGCTGTTGAGCCTTTTATGAGGCAGAGAAGAATAAAGGATGTTTTCACTTTGGAACTGGCGCAAGGCAGGAAATTTGCCGTTGCCTCTCTTGGCCTGCAGATAGAGACCCCCTTAACCTAAAACAATGTTCTGCTCAGTCCTTCGCTGGTCAGGACTCAGTGTGTGAGAGAAAAAGGGAGCAAGTGTGGAGGAGAAAAGACACCTGCCCTCTGCAGCCTGGCTGAGTTCCTGGCAAATCAGGGCTCCTCATGGAGAAACCAGAGCTGCAGCTTCCCAGGGATTTATGTGCCGAGCATGGTAAGCAGGGGCTGCAATCACTCTGGCTGAGGGCAGTGCTGCAGACAAAGCATCAGGGCGGTGTCAGAGGCAGGATTTGAAAAGGGGAGCACAGAGATGTTGTGTGCACTGGTGCAAAAGAAGGGATCATTCTCCACACTCTCATCAAGCATGGCATGTGAAATTTCCAAACTTTCCAGAACCTGCTTGTGAGAGCTGTACAATGAAATGAAGATGGAAGAGGTGGTTGTGAATAATCCCTGCATTCCTCAGCTGAAGCTGTGCAGAAGATGGGAAGTCTCAGGGAGGCTGTGTGCTGTGGTTGTTCCCAAAGAGAATATGGAAGAGACGGAAGCATCTTTTGCAAACTGGTACTTGCTGATTTAAAGATTAAGGGGAAATTAATTTGCAGGTGCTTTTACCATCTAAGGAGAAAGGCAACACTCACTTAAAGAGTGTTCTTGGCAGCAAACATTAAATAGAGGTGGAAAACTGATATCAATTGCAAATATGTATATATGTGGGTATAATACATATAAAATATTTAGCCTCACTATTGCTGTATTAAACATTTTGAATAAATAATTCCTGGCTGCAATGGATGAAGCAGATGGGTCTGCTAAACTTCTGAAAAGTCACCACGATTTTCCAATGTCTGATTCTGGCTCTGCCTTGAACCAGCCTTGAGGGTCTGTTCAGAACACGCATCTCCACATAAGCAGAGGAAGAAATTAATTTCCCCCCATATGCTCATGATAGTTTGTTGCCGCTGAAGAAGGATCCCACAATAGAGGGGCCTTTGGTCCAATGTGGACAAGCTTCTGTGCTCTTGTTGTGTTTTCTATGTATGTGGCTAGAAACAAGTTGAAGTAGTTAACTTGCTGAACTCCAGAGGGGAGGAACGAAAACCACCAGGAGGCTCTTAGAAAATCACTTAATGATTCTCATGATTCTTGAGGAGACTGAAGCACATGGTTGACTTTGCAGGAGTCCGCTTGCCTCAAACTTATGTCACTTGCTCCATCCCTGAGCTGGGTGGCAAAGGGGAGACAACTGGACCCTTGAAGCCCATTCCAGTTGGCCATTGAGCTCAAAGATGTTGGGGAGGAAAAGCAAAAGCAAAAGGCCCAGCGGCAGTACAGAGCAGCCACCCATGATGGAGCTTTATACACTGAGGAACCCCAGGTATCTGCTTGCCCTATCTGTGTCCCTAGCAGATAAAAAAGGATTAACAATGATGGCATTAATGAATGTCCATTATTAAATCTCCAGTTCACTGCATCCCTCATTATATATATACACATACATTATGTGTATATACACACACATATATATATGTACATTATAGATGGGGACAGAATGACACATCTCAAGGGGACAGATTCTCTTTACATCAGATTCCATTCCATATAAATAAATGAAAAAGGAGAGGTAAAACTATGCATCTACAATTTTTTTTCCCCCACAGAAACACAGTAATGATAACAAGTCCATCTTCCATGATGTTTAATTCCTTTTCTTTTTAATTGCTTAAGAAATGTGCCTGTACCTCACTACTCAAGGTGTGTGTAGGAGCTGAACGTATAGCAGACTGTAAGGCATGTAAAGCTTGTCAGTAGCAGTTAAGTATAGTAGAAGCCTGAAGAGGAATTTGGAAACCAGGAATTCTTGAGCTGTGGTACAGCTTTGACACTCAAGTGCTTTGAGGTACTGCCCATGTTTCTTTTTTCTTTTGCTGTCTCTGACCTCCAAATTCATCAAAGGAGAAATATTCTTTCCATAAGAAGAATGCAAGCCACTGTGCCTCACTTGTGGATGTATTAAAGACAAACATCATTTATGTATGAAAATAGCAAATTCTTCAAGTTACAATTGTTTTAAGGTGAAATCAGTAGACATCATAGCCATGTATGACTTCTAGCATTAAAGATACAAAGATTTATTGTCTGTCTAACTATTGGCTGTTTAGCTAACACTTGGATAACATATACAGGAAACAAAGAGATAAATGTTATACATTTAAGCCATTTATCAAATCACCAATTTTCCTACTTGGAAACCAATGAAAAACTTTATGTCAAATTCTGGTCCGCATTTCTAATGGCTCTTCCTGAGCTGTGCTTTTTATATTTCCTTCCCCGTAACAACCACATCAGTAAGTTTCAATACCAAGATGCGCAACAGCAACGACATGCCAAGGTTTTTTTATGAACATTCACAAAGGAGGACAAAGGAGAAGGTTATAAATTTCTGTTCAGAGACTTGAGGTAAGATGTGATGTGCAAGGCCCAACATAACATGACCTTCTCTCTCTAAACAGACTGCTGTATATTTCCTGCAAAAGAAATGTAGTCCATGCCCAATAATGTATTAAATAGTTGTGATTTTGAATTTGTAAAGCAATTCTGAAGAATGGATTGTGAGGACTGCAGAATACTTCATTGTTGTGCCAAAAAAATTATACAACAAAAGCCAAGGAGAAGTGGCAAAATTTAAAACCTTCTTTGTTGAAAATAATGAACTATTTCCCATACATACAGTTATATAACAGAAGCAAACAACTTCATTGTGATGTAGTTTGAGTTGGATCTGGATGTAAATGAATTCCCTCATTTGATTTAATAAGTGTTGGACCTTGGTCAGCTCTCTAACAGCAAGTGCAAAGATGCAACACTTGAGGAAAAAAACCCACACAAACTAGTAGCAAACTTTTGGGAAACAAATATGATAAACTTGGGAAAATGCATTTAACTGCTTTCCATTTGACATGAGGTCTGATTTACACAACGTCCATTTAAAACTTCAATTGCACATGGCATGTGAGCAAGTTTTTTTATTGCCTCCTCAAGATCAGTGCTGTGAGCAGAAAGAAGCTTTGGACTAAGTTTATTAGAGAAGCTCTCCTGTTGAGTCCAAGGTGCAGAAAGGACCCCCCGTCCTTCTAAATTCCTTCTCAGAGAGGAGTCTGGAATCCTAGTCCCAGACTTAGTCAAAGGGTTTTATAGATGCAATTGAATCTTTGTACGACTTTGTACAAATGGGATGTGGGATTAATGGGATTAATGATGGCAACCCAAATATGTTTATATTAATAAGATTAATTATTTATTTTAGTGATGATTCTAATGATAATCATTAGAATAAAATACCCTAATCAGAATTATTTACTGCGCAGTATAGATAGTTACAGCTACTAGTATAGTGCACTATTTTTGGAAGCAATGTTGAAGCAATGATTCTGAAGACAGTATGATAATAGTAATATAAATATTTATGAAGTAGAGACTGGATGTCACTCACTCATACCAACAACTGTGTGCAAATCTCTTTCATTTGGCCTCAGGGAGTGTCCCCACTCATGGGAGAGTCTCACAAATGCTCTTAGAAAAGGTTTGTTAGAAGTCCCTGCCATTAAAAAGTGGGATTTTATAGTATAAAATTATTGACTCTCGGTCAGATGTTTCTGGGCCAACAGTGTCAGCTCAGCAGCTTTGGATAAATTATCAGTACTATCACTTGTTTGTTCCTTTATCAGTAGTTTGTCTGCTACATCCTCACTGGTGCCAGTTTCTGTCAGGAAACATTGTTCTTCACATCCTCAAAATGTTTAACTTCGGGATTGATGGGTCAGGCTGCTCTCAGCGTTCTTCAACACCAGGAGCAGTTTGATGTCCCTTCATTCTCTACCCACCACTGATAACTTTTGCAAATAGGGTAAAGTTCCAGCTGTTTTAACCCCACTTAGAGCAACTCACTGTAATCAGTTGCCATTTAGATCCACAGTTTATTAATTAAGGTCACTTGATAGCTCACGTACCTCAGGACAGTAACTTTATCATCAAATTCAGTCTGCAATTAGCCAGTGTGAGGTTTTCTGGCTGAGACTGGCACACAGTTGGTCGTTTGGATGCCCACATACTCCTGCCAGTCACTGTTAACCTGGATAAAGCATCCAGGCCCTTCTGCCTGGGTCACTGACTGGCTCTGTGGGGAGTAGCCCTCCTGGCAAAGTGTTCTGGCACACGGAGCCAGGGAGGGTGAGCCATTTCCCTGGACTTGTCACTTCCCTGAGTGTTCAGCAGGCTGTGCCTGGGGCATAGAACTGCTCTTGGGCCCATCCTTCCTAAAGAGAAAGGTACAGAAACACCTCTGCCTTTCTGCTGGGTCTGTGAGCCAAGTGTTAATGGGGAAAAAGGTTCATATTCTGTAGGACTGGAGACCCCGCATTTAGTTTTGCCTGAAGCACTTGGGCTTGACCCCTTAGGAAGGGTGTTCCCCTGCCTTGAACTGGCTTCCAGCAGCCTTTAATAAAACCCCAGCCTTGTACTGTCTGACGTTCATTGCTCAAAGCCACCCCTTCACCTTGAGACAGCCTTACTGCAGGATTTGGGATGATCCCAGCATAATCCTGGTGTATTGTTTATTTGCAAGGAAGGAGCAGATCTAAAATGAAGTTTGCCACTGAGTTACCTCAATACCACCACTATGATGAAATTGCATGGGAACCATTGTGTGAAAGCCTCAAGGTCAGTCACAGAATCGGCCAGGTTATTTGTGCTGACAAATCCAGCAGTCCAGAAGAAGAAATCATGGGATTTATACAAAAAGCACAAGATGAAATTAATACATCCAAATTGGTTCTCTTGATTTTGTGCCAATTTTTATGCTTTAAGTCATGCTAGCTGGAAATTACAGCAGGAAATAGTGCAGAAATTGTATTAAATCTGAAAATCTGATAACTCCAGAGAGTTGAGGTTTTTAATGAGTTGCCTTTGGTTGTTTCAGTAGATAAAACATAAAGAGCCCAACTGCAAAGACCCCAGCAGCCTGTAGTCAAAGAACTCCATCAGCTTCCTCAGAGTTCAGCTACTGATGAATTTACTCTGGTGAATCAAAGGTTGCCTCTACATCACTCCATTCATTACATTTTGATGTAGATTTGGGCGAGTTTGATGTGCCTCATTAAGCAAATCAGATACTGGGCTCACACACACAGATGGCTTCTCAAATGCTTCCCAAGGAAGTGACTGCAGAGCTCAAGGGACCTGGGTGTGCTCTCAGAATCAAATCAACTTTGAGAAGCTTTGTGAAGTTTTGCTTGGAAAGCAAGGCAGGAGAGCTGTGCAAGGATACCTACAGATGAGCAGAGGGAGAGAGACTGGGTGGATGAACTGGCTGGAGCAGTGAGCCAAGATACAGTGCTCCAGATCTAATGGTCTAGAGGTTCTTTCTGTAACAACTCTTTCAGCTCTGCACATCCCAGTAATTGATATGTGCCACCAGAGTACGAACAATAAATCTTGCAAGGTCCTACAGTAGCAGCTTGTTTAAAACAACATACATCCATGCTTAACAGCTTTGCAGAATTGGACCTTGAGGGCTCAGCACACTTTGGGATTCATTGCTTAGTGAGTTTTGCTCTCTGTTCGATGGAGCCATTATTCAAGCCATGACAGTATTTTCCGTTATGTATCCATGTCTTTGGAGCTGCTGAGAAAAGATCTGCTGCAGATGGAAATGTAGCCTGCAAACTACCCAAATGCTGGTTTTGGAAATGGCATTTCCAGAACAATTGTTTGGGACTTTAAAATAGGCCCTGCTGAAAAAGTGACGCTCTGGCTGGGAAAGGTTGAAGGAAACAGAAGGGCTCCAGCCCATTCCTTGAGGACAATTATTTCAAAAAGATATTTAGCAAAGCAAGTTGGGGGTTTAACTTGAAGAACTTTGGGGGTGAAGCATTTAAGGATTAATTTTAATAAATGAAGAGATAAGCAGGTGCTACTGTACTCAGCAGCCCAGGTCTATCCATCAGGAATCTCTGAGGAAGTGGGAAGGGGCAAGGCTTCAGGCTGACTCCTGTCAAAGCTGACATGAAGTGCTGGAAACTGGGGCTGGGAAAGTTGTGGAGAGGAGTTGAACAAACCAACAGCTTCCTCAGCCTGCAGATTTCATAGACAGAGAGGGCATTCCTTTGGGTGTCCTTAAAAGGGTCTTCTTCTAGAGACTGAAAATAGTTTGGACAAGGCAAAAAGGGTCTAGGCAGATCACAGTGGGATTTGAGCTATGTTAAGCTGATACATTTTCTTGGAAAACAAGTGTTCTTTGTATCATTTTAAGTTAAAATGCTGGCATTTGCACAGCTTAGCTAGAATTTAAACCATTGCTTTTCTTTATTGTCTAGTAAAGCATGACTAGGCTATTGCCATTTTAGGCTGTGTTTTGGGATGCCGGGAGTGGTCTTCTGGAATGGATTAACCTGTACTATGAATCAATTCCTTCACCATGCTTTTAAGATAACTGTAAAGGAATAAGCTCCTTAATGGAGCTAGATATCTGAGATATTAGGAGTTTCCAGACAAAGCATAGATACCTGTCACTGCCCCAAAATAAAGCACATGCAAGATCACTCAAGAATTTGAACCCTGCTTGAGGCTGTCAGTGTATAAATCTGGTTGTCAGTCATAGTCTGGTTTCTTTTTGTTTTGAAGTGATTTGTTTTGTCAATGTCTGGGGTACATTTGGACGTCTGAGTCTTTCCTGTACCTGCTGGCTCTTTGCCTACTACATTTGTGTAGACAACCAGGCTGAAACCCTTGCTGACAATTATTTTGTTTCCATGCATTGTTAGTTTGATGCTGTTCCACATTTCCCTCTGAGTTTTTACTACATTTAAGTTAACATTTGCCTCTCTAGGAGTTTGAAAACCCCATTCTTACAAATTTCTGATGGAAAATAGACAAATCTTTCACCTGTTGTTCCTTTTCCCAGTCATCTAAGTTTATACAGAGGCTCATCAGTGTGTGAAACCTGTGAATTGTTGTCTTTCATTGATTTCAGCTTCTTGATCAGTCCTCCTCACCAGATTTCAACAGCAATGTAAGTGCTGAGGCTGGAAGTCTGTCACAGTTGTTCAAGGCTGGCTCAGTTTTCCCTTTGGGTATTTTCTAGAATATCCTCTTATACATAATGTAGCTCTTTCTCCGTAGGCTTCTGTTTCACGGTTCTCCAAAGCCTTGGCTCTTCCTTGTCAATAAAGGTTGGCACGCTTTCAATCACAGTGCTGTGGAATTTTATTCTTTTGTGCTGAAAGAGTCACTACCAGAAAATGCCTGAGGAAAGCACAGCTATATGTGATAAGGAAGGTTTATGTCATTAGAAAGGGAAGCTTATCTTAAATAGTGTTCTAATAATTAGGTTTTATAGGGTTTTGTGGTTTCTGCCCAAGAAAAGTCTAACAGCAGTGGTGAGGACTGAACTGGAAAACACAAATGAAAGTGTAGCAAGAAAATGGCATGGGTCTACTCAGCTTACTGGCAAGGGCATCCACAACTTGAAAAAGAAAATTTGGTCAATGTTTTCAGCTTTAGCAACAACTTACGTTTTCATTGAGGAACACGATTTTTCAAGTTGACAATGTTCTATTGAGTTTCTGCATAAAAAATAGTTAATGATCCAAGTAACAGACTCGTTAATGATCCATTGTGGTTGAGGGGGAATAGAAATGCCAGTGGAGGAATGTGCTGAAAGCAATTGCATCCAGGTAACCCAGGTGCCCCCCTGCTCCTGGGATAGATGGGGAGAATTCAGTGTTCAGGGAACAAAATACCAGGAGGTAGTGGAAGTGATTGAAGTTACTGAGAACCTGTGCTGTTGCTGGGGAACAGAACAGCAGCAGTGGGACAAGTGCAGTCCAGTCCTTCAAGGCATTAAGGGGGCATGACTCACCAACCACATTGTTTGTGTGTGAATGGTGCTATCTTAGAGGCTTCAGCTAAACTGGGATACCCACACAAGAGCGGCAGCCTGGAACATATTAAAATCCAGGGTCATGGAGGTAGAAAAGAAAGGATACAGAGATCACCAGTGCATTGTCCCCACGCTGCCAGTGCTCCCAGCACTGGGAGGTCAGGGAGGCAAGGGGACACTCCAAAATCTGTCAGGCTGCCACCAGGGTACAGCAGCCAGGCAGTACTTTTCTGGGCTCTCCATCCTGTCCCCTGAATGGCCAACACTGACTGTACAAACGCTGAAGAAAGGAAAAGGAAGAGCTCAGCAATCCTGTGCATCTCTGTCTCTGAGCTGTTGCTTTGCAGTATCTTGAGAAAAAGAAGGGACCAGCTTCTATAGTTTTAGAAGAGGGAGTTGTCCCCCTTGATGGTGGAGAGGCACAGCATTTTATGTCCTAGTAGATTGGGTTGTCACAGTGCTTCCCCACTGCTTATTACCATTGCAGAAAATGCACTTCTTTTAAGAATTGCTCGTCTATTGCTGTCTGAATATTAAACTAATTTTATGACACTGGTATCCAAAAATATGGGGTCTTACAGAAACCTAAGGCACAACTGCAGGGCTCAGTTCAGATCTTGGTATGTCAGTTCCTCTGAGGCAAGTGTAGTCAACAATCATGTTCAGCCTCCCAAAGAAGAATAAGTGGTAGGAAGAGAAAAAAATGTATCCCTTTGGCCAGCAGTGACCTCTGTGGACATTTGAGAAGCCAAGTACATTGTTTGGCCTCAGTGCTCAGCCTCAGAGAGCCAGCAAGACCAAACTGATGGATAGGAGGGGGTGACAGTAGGTACACCTCTGTGTGCTTTTGGATCTGAAAGCATCTTTATACAAATATCATTCAGCTGGTGGAGGCTTGGAGGGCATTATTTTTGACGGTATTATCTCCTTTGCTTTTAGGACCTGTTTGATTTCTTGCAGAAGACATGGGGGGCTGTCTCACGCACTTAGTCCCTGCTCCAGAGCCATTATCACACTTGGTATAATTATAAATGCACTGAGCCACAGTTCAGACTTTATGATGTTTACTTCTTTCACGCTGGAGACCTTTCAGACATGAAAAAACAATATTCGGCCCCACATTTGAACTCCTGAAGTGATCACTTCTTTTTTCTGGCTGGAATGACACTTTCAGCAGGGTCTGTGTCTCTGCGAGCAAAACAAACAGATTAATCAGTCAATAGCTCTTCAATTTACAAATCTTGAACTTTTGCCTTTGTTTTAAGGAAGAAAGCTGCACAAACGTATCTTAGCCAATTGCTCACACGCCACTGTACTGGCATAGTGTGCTGTCTTGAAGTCAGCCATCAGTTGTAAGTAGATTTTTGGCTGACAGGAAAATGTCTGATTTGGTCTTTAAATTTCTACTTCTGGCTCACTAGTATCTGAAACCTTTGGGGTTTTTCCCATCTGAAGTGGTAAAATGGATGGTCAAGGTCAGGTTTGTCTTGGGTACAGTCCTGTTTGCTTTACAAAAATTGTATTTAATGTCCTTTCTCATAATCTGTATTTAATGTCCTTTCTCGCTGAGCACTGCAGGGCTGTTATAATTCAAGGCCTTTTCTTTACTGCCACCTTTGAGCACCAGCTCCATAGCTCCCTGTTCCCTGGATAAGGAGTTCTGCTCATCTGTAAAGTCAGTGAGTAGAAAGAGTCATTTGATGGGTTGCTGAACCCATAGTAAAAACCACACTTCAAATCTGCTGTCTACATTACTTTAATTCTAGGAGGGTTACAGGAAGGCTGCAGCAGAAGACAGGAATGGGAAAGATAACACAGCTGATGATTCAGAAGCAAAATTCACCACTACAAAAGATCTGTATGCATTATTTATAGGGCAGGCTGGCACTGCTTCTTTGAAATCACTCTGCCCTCATGTTTTGGCTGCTCTTCTATAAGTCTGCAGAGAAGTGGGAGACAAGATGATGCAGCAGAGGGGACATGTGAGAGTCTGGGCAGAAGGCCATTTAGATGGGTTACATGAATCAAAAGGAATAAACCTTGGATGTTTCCTGTGCATTTCACTGAGTGCCATTTCTCGAGGTTTAGCTGAGGTTAGTTAAAAACCCAGTCCCTGAAAATGGAATTACAGCAGAGTTGGAGAGGTACATTTCTCTTTAAGCAGGAAGGAGCTATGCCCCGTCTCATGGGATAGGTATGTCCGAAAATTCTTTACACAAGAGGGCAAAGGCTTCTCACTTAACCCAACCATGTAAGGCTCGCTTTCTGTGCCATGAGTTCAACACCTGCCAAATTCCCTGCTCATCAGCATTTTCACTGAGCTCAAACCATTTCCTGCTGGAGGTTCTGTGCATGTGTTGTTAGGGACTTGCTTTGTAGCTCACTTGCTGTGAGATGCACAGCCTTTGGCTCTCCTAGAAGCATGTACCTGCTATGTACAGTCATTTAATTTGCCCCCGTTTGATTTCTGTGTTGAACTCTTGGTGTTGTTGAATTGTAGCAATTAGGGAGTTTTCTGCCAATTAGGCAGTGGAGATGAGCAGCAATGGGCTCCCAAACTGCCCTTCTGGCTGCTCAGTGCACTGCTGAGCTGCCGCAGGCTGTTGCAGAGCTGTTGGCACTAGCATTTTTCTTCTGCTTGCTGAGGGCTTTTGGGTCAGCCTGCAGCCTCACAAAATCTATTCAAGGAAAAATTAGAGTTGAAGCTAGTCCTTGCATAAAAGCAATAGAGAGAAAAAGGCCAAAGAATACCCTTTTTTCTGTAGCAATTGTCAAGAACGAGAAATTTTCTCTCAACATTAAAAACACCATCATAATTCGCTGGGGAACATGATGTGGTGTTTTTCACTTAGGTAGGGCTCACAGATACAGCTTCTGGGCTCATCAGAAGCCAAATCAGCCTCCAGAGCAGCTTTGGCAATACCTGTAAGCCCAATCAGTTGAATGAAACTCAGATTCCCTTTTTCTAATGCCTGCCCCATTTCTCTTGGAAGCAATTTGGGTTAATAGCTGCCCTATCAATTTGCAGTGACCTGTAAGAGGAGGGCACCAGATTTCAGGTGGTAGCCAAAACTTCTGTTTTTCAGTAATAATACTAAAAATCACTCTGCTGCAAAACCCAATATATACCAGTTTCCTCTGTCTACATGCCAGGAGAAGTGCTCACACCCAGCAGAACAGAGTACAAGAGCTACCAGCAGCTCTCATAGCTACCAGCAGTGCTTTGTGCAGAGCATTGCACCATCCTGCCTACTCTAGAAAGTGGATGTGAATGCTACATATTTATGCTGCCTTCTTTTGATTTGTAGTTCTATAGAATCATCTCTCTGTCACCTGACTTGGCCATGCCTTTTTTTTTTTTTTTGGCCACTGTTGACAGTTCTGGTAGAATAAAGCAGAAGTTTCACAAGTCTTCATACTGTTTCGCCATGTCCTGCTGGAGTTATTAACTGTGTTTTGTGCAGAAAAATACTCACTTTACCCACACTTCGTTATCTGCAATTAGATCTGTAGATAAGCCTTTTTTTTATCTACTGATAACTTCAGTCTTGAGACTTCCCTGCAGGAACCTTTGAACTATAAGCACAAATGAGGGCTGGATTTCCTAGGAAATGGCCCCTCTCGTGTAGCTGGCCTTGTATTTTTTACAGTTATGATCATGATGTCTTTTATTAACACATGCCTAAATAAACTGATGTGTCAGTCACCACATACCAAGACTACCAACTTCCCAGCAAGGCAGGTAAAACAAATTCTCCCCAGTACCAGGGTGTGGATAGAGGAATAGAAGCTACAGAGCAGAAGAAGGTGTGATGACAGCTGCACACCTTGTGATGCATAACCAAAGCTGACACATATTACAGAACAAGCCAGCAGCTAAACTCCTTCTGGAGAGGTTAGGCACAGACTAGATAGGCTTGTGGTGGTATGGAACCTCACTGTGCACATCCTGCACTCAGAGCAGGGCCTCAGACTTCCTGCTTGCACCACCAGGGCTGTGGAACTGTGCCCTCAGTCAGCTAACTGCATCAACAGAAGGCTGAGCTAAAAATCACCCCAAATGCATCTTCTGGATGCTTTACCCATCCAGTCAGCATCACTCCAGTCTTATCAGGTGCCATCTCAGCCACCTTGCCCTCTCTGATCAGGCTCTGCTGTCCTGAGTAACCCAATGAGCCAAGCCAGGGAGGCCAGAGAAAATGGAGAAGTGAAGCTGTGGGCACTGTGAGAAAGGGCTCCTCACAAATACCTCAGGTGTGTGCTTAGCACAGGAGAACCTCCTAACACTGCTAGAACCAGTAATGCAAGGAAAAAGAACATGTAACTGGCATCAACCTCCATGAGACCAGTGATGCCAAAATGAGAAGAAATAAAAATAATGTCTCTGTCACTTTGTGGCCTCCTCTAGTTTGCTTCTAGAAAGACACCCTTTAAATTTCCTGTCATCCCATAAGCCATTTTCTGATTGATCATGAACAAGAAGTAAATGTAAAGACCTTCTTGATTTCAGTGCTCCCTTGTGGATTTTTAGCACTGACACGAATTTCAGTGCATTTCATCTTCCAAGGACATGAGCCTTTTCCAGGCTCCATGATGCAGGTTGGATCTGCTCTGATAAAGATTGGTCCTTCATCTCACTTACCTCCACACCAGCTCACACTAGTTAAGCCCAAAGTCAGGAAATCTGGTCCAGACAACTAACCCCCATCTAATGACACTCCTACGATTTTTTTTCTAGTTCAGCTGGCACTTTTGTAATCTGCGCCAAAGCCTGCCAAAGGGTCAGTACACTCTGAAGGCAGGCTTGTACCTGTGCACACACTTCAATCCAGCACAGTGGAAGTGTTTGTTCCTCACTCCATGCTTAAATAATGGCTGAGCTCTCCTGGACCCAAACAGGATAAATTATCAAGGATAAAGCACATTCGTTAGGTATAAACACTCCATGCAAATAGGTGTTCCTGCTTACAAGGGCTCTTGGCTTTCTCGCCTACATAGGTAGTTTAATTTCACTCCTTAGAAGACAACAGTGAAACATGATACTAGATTTTTAAGCTTTTATTCATTTTAATTTTCCATAAATGGTTTTCACTGTAACAATCTCAACAGGAACCAATAACACGCATAATCATAGGGCCCTTGATAATGATGGAAGTAGATTTGCTGCCAGCAGCTATTATGCTCATTTGGGGACTACACATGCTTTTGTTTGGGTGAGATAAAGGGCAGTTTTACCCTGAAAAAGGGATGTTAGGATGGCATTTTCTTATTCAGTGGCTTTGCTCCTTGCTTATGTCAGATGTGCTGATGTTAGGGGAGACAAGTAAAATTGTACTACCTCAGGGTTTTAACTGCTCTCTACCTTGCAGTGTCAGATACACTCCATGGTTCATTATCATACAAACTGATTCATTACCACTCTCTGCACAGCCCCTCCGACCAGCACCTCAGCCCTCAGGAGAAGGGCAGTGGATCAGAGGAGCTGGGAAACTACTTGGAACGAGTTGTGTCCAGCCAGGCAGCTCCCCCCTGCAGTCAGCAGCCCACAAGGGTTAGCAGGGTTGTCCCTTCTCTGCACTGTCACCAGAATGAGTGACTGTCCCCACACGTGTCAGAGGCAGCCAAGACAAGGAAGGGCAGCAGTGCTCCCCTGAGAAGCAGAAAATGTGATCCCCTGCACCCTCAAGTGTTATTTGGACAAAGTAATATCTTGGGAGTAGATTAAGGTGATCAATTGCTGGTTTTCAGTATGTACCTAAGTACCAGCATGGCCCTTGTCATGCCCATCACGCAGCTCTCTGAGCCACCATGAGCCACTTGCTGATTTTCCTCCTAAAACATGGACAGTGGAGGAAGTGCTGGTACTTATGTGAGGAGATTCATCAAAAATGGCTGACAGGTGAACTGAAAAGTGATCGTAGTCCCAAATTTCTGTCTTCATCATCAAGTCCATCCTTGTAGGTCTTTAAAATTAATCTGGAATGTAAATACAATTATACAGTATTTACTTGTCTGTAGTGCTCATGGGCCAAAGACATTTTAGAAATAAGATATAAATAGAATGTCAAAGCATTAGAAATCATCTTTTCAAGTAAGTTTTTCATATCTTTATTAATACATCCAAAAACCCAATGATTTTATCATCAGCCACAAGCAAATTTATTTAATAGCCATAAACTCATCCCTAGTCATTAAGGATCTGGGATATAAACTCATCCCTAGTCATTAAGGATCTAGTATTTTACATTTTCAATTTCCATTGAATTCACTGGGAATTTAAAAAACTCAGAGCTTTAGAAAGCTCAGAATATCAAATTGTAAACATTTTTACATGTATTTATTTTCTTCTGGCTTTCATTTTATGAGGAACAAAGCCTATTAATTCAATATCCTTTGAGGACCGGAACATCAGATATACAGTAAGGACAAAGGTACATCTAAACTCCTGTCATTTTAAGAAACTGCTTATTTGAAAACTAAAACTTAAGTGAATATACAGTTCTTAATATTGTGTCATTTCAATCACAAAGACAGACAAAATACCATTGTATTTTTGATGTGGAGAAATTACAAAAAACTAAGAAAGAAAATAAAAACGACAAAGGCCATTGTACAAAACCTTTCCCCCTTTCTCCAGGTATTCAATAGAATGAAAACTGATCTGCCTTAGGGACAAAGGATCACAGTAAGATAAAATTGGCAGGGGCAGTACTTCATAATAGTGTAAAATAAAAGAGGACATTTAGAAAAAATAATCAGCAGCATCCAGATGCTGTATCTGTATTTGTTTCAATAAACTTCACCCTGCTATTTCACATATGATGATCTAGAAGCAGAGCCCACTTCCTTATGTCTGCCAAGCCTTTGTGTTCAGGGGAGCCTTAAAATGATTCTCACTTGTAAAGGTACTAGAGCCCTGAAAACATCCCAGCTCACAGTGTTTTAGAGCCTGAGTTCAGGGTCATTAGCACTCTTTTTTGAATGAAAACCAGATATTTGCCTGAAATATATGACCGTGAATGATGCTGCAGCCAAATATGCCCAGCTTGTCAAAACAAGTTTGGATTAGGAAAGCCCCAAGAAAAGGTTTGGGTTTTCTAGAGTGCTTGAGATCCTTCAGCTTCTGATGCGATAGCTCTTACCGCAACATTTTGTCTGAGCTCCTGGAGATGTGTCTGTTCACTCTGTGAGTCTAAAGAGCACTGAATGCACATGTGGGAGCAGAGATATGGCTGAGCAAGCCTAGAGCAAGCTCCTGGGTGTTAGGAGTCTCTGTGGCCCGCTCAGATATGGTCCAAGTGCAGAAGCAGGCAGCACTCCCTATAGGGGCAAAGCCTGCTGCTCCTGTGCAAAGATAAGGAGTCTCTGGAGGTCAGGTTTGGTGATGAAGGGATGAAAATCTAATTTCATTTACCGCACATTCTCCTGATTCTGTACACACTCTCCAAGCCAGGGCAGCAGACCCAGCATATTGGCTTTGCAACCTCCTGCCCCACAGTTCTGGAACTTACCCTATGCTGTGTGTGCTGTTTAGCAGCAACTTCACATCATTACTGACAACTGTGGTACATGAATAAACCAGCTTGGTAGTGTTTGGGAAATCTGTCTGTACAACTCACAAATTCTGTTTGATATTGAGGACTTGCTATATGTTGTTTGAATTACAAGCTCTCTTTCAAATGTAGGGCAGATCTTACTTTTCTGTCTCTTTACATCTCTTTTTAGGACAAGATAGTGTCCAGAGGGCATGACACAGTGCCAGAATTTGGCAGTCACTGAACCGTGACAATCTTCTGATGGTATGGCAGTATCCTTCCTACAATAATGAGTGATCTCTGAGCAGTCTGAGTGTTACATGTATTTTCATGTCATCCTCCTTGAAAGCATAAAATCTTAATCAGAATGCCACAGGGAGCTTGTGAGCACCTGCAGGAGCTGGGCAAGCTGGCTGTAATCTTGGGCCCAGGGTAACAGAGCCAGAGTAAACACATTCACTGTGGGGAGTACAAGTAGGAGCACATGGATGGACTAAATGCTTCAGCTTTTCTCAGGTCTGAGGCCAAACACACAGGTCCAGTACAGAATTCTGGCACGTGTGTGGCAGCAAGAGCTTTATCAGGGCACTCACAGGCAGCTACAAAATAAATGAGGCACCAGAATTATCAGTCCAGATGCAAGTGGCCCACACATTTGAGACCTCTCAGCTTTGTGCTTTCATTTCAGCTGACAGCACCTGGCTGTTGTGTAGCCGAAGGCTCAGACTGCTCAAGGCAGGACCACCAGGACCCCTCTGAGCTGCCATGCCCACACAATATTAGGTATCACTTTCTCCTGATGGCTGAAAATTGCCATGAATGCCAAGCTAGTACACCCATGCATGGGGCTCAGTGCAGAACAGACAGTCTCCTTTCCATAATTCAAACCAAAACCAAAAAACAGCTGCTTTGTTTCAGAGGTGGTTCCAAGTATCCAGCTTTAGACAGCTCCAGAAATGTAAGATGATTTGGGTTCAGTTTCCTAGTGTGAACATCTCTAGCCCAGTGATGCCAAGAAGCAAGCCAGCATGTCTGCAATAAAACAGATCTAACAAAGACTGCTCCTGGCGATGCTCTGCTGTCACACCAGCACCAAATATCTTTTCCATTATGTTTGAATCAGTCTCATTAGTTCAGTCAGACTTCATTTTTTCAATGCTTGGGGTCTTCTTGAAGTAAGACACATTAACTTCTTCTTGATTTATAGCCCATGGGTTGGTTTCACTGGTTTGTAAACTGAACTCCTACACATTTTTCCTTCCTTATGGCTGCATTTTCTGTCCTCTTCCCTTCAAGAGCTGCCTGTCTGATCAGCCCACGTGCTGTGTAGGCTAGTTAAAGATTAACACAGCCAAACTGTGGCAGTGTAAATCTTGAACATGCATGGAAACATAGAAAACAATTTTGCAAAACAAGTTACACAAGCACTTCATGAAAAAGGTTTGCTCATAATATTTCTCTTTCTTTGTGTCTATTATCAGTCAATGAACAGAGGTGTGGGCTGTTGGCAGTTTTACCTTCTTGTAATTCAGTGTTAAACCTAAAACTCACATTGAGAAACTAGAATATGCTCTCTGCAGTCATGTCCTATAGAGGAACGGGGGGAATGGAAGAATATCTGTGAGAATTTGCCCAGCACTAAATCCGACACTGATCACTTAAATAGCCCCAGAACAGGTTTTGCAGCCTGTAGGAGGAGGGTCAATCTTTGTTCTTCAGGTGTTAGAGAATCAACCCTAAATGCTTAGAGCAAAATCCTATGGGAAAAGCCTATGCTAAGGCAACATATTTGACAAGGCTGCCACATTTTATGGTGAGGTATAAACCTGTAAGGACTGTTAACCATGGCACTTGGGCAGTGCTTTTGCACAGCCTTGGAAAATCCAGGTCTTCTCTGTGTTACATCTGTGTAGAAGGAGATACTTGCATCTACCTTAGCAGGAATCCCTCTACAGATACTAGAAAACTTGGGTGGAAATCTAAAAATCCGATTTTTTTTGCGCTATTCTGTGTTTTATCATCCAGCTGCAGTAATGTGTCAGTTTTTGGCTTTGTGCTGGTTATCTCAGAGCAAACATGGCCTGATAGGGTGTCATGGTGAGTCATAGGAGTTGTTTTCAAGACAGCCTCACTCGTATTCTGTCTGTATTTGTTTTACTTCTGTTTGCCTGCTCAAATATGTGCCAAGAATTCCCAACAATGCCAGCATCTATCTCCACTTTTTTTCCTCCATGCTAGTCAGTTGTCTAAAGTGCACCTGCAGTTCTGTGGGGCTGGGCATTCTGCCTGTAACCACTGGGCTAAAATCTTCCCCACAGAGAGACTGGGGCAATTGGGGATGAGTCCTATGGATTTATGTCCTATGACAGCACTGCCAAAGCTGGGAGGAGCATGCATGTGAGGGGAACTGGCTGCTGCAGGGACAGGTCTGGGGTAGGCTGTTTGCACTGGGTTTGCACTGTGGTGTTACTGAGCTTCAGCTGCTCCAATAAATGTAGGAAAATTACATAACTGCAGGTCCAGCATCAGAAAACCTGCAGTTTCTGCCTTTCACCTGGAGAGGCCCTGTGCAGGACAGGACACTGAACCACAGCATCTCCAGTAGTGCTTCATCCTCCTTGGCAGAGGTTGTGGTAGGCACGGATCATGAGAGATGGCAGGAAAATGGAACCAACAAATCTCTCACTTCTCCTAGGTCTGGGGGCTACTTACCCTGGAGGTACTTGCCCTTCTGGCCATCTTTCCCCTCCATGGCATTCTCACCACAGTCTCCGGGACCCCACCTGGATATCTGCTGCAGAGCCAAGCAGTTTTACCAGTGTTGTATGCTAACTAAGGAATCTTCTGCAAATTCCCAGCCTATTATACCAAAACGGAGGATGCCAGAAGATCTCATTTTCATGGCAATGGGGATGAGCTGTGCACTGCAGAATACACTGCAGAAAAGGAGGGAGGGACTGGGCAGGGATTTCAGTTCCCAAGGGCAGAGACTGCCACAAGGCAAGGGTAAAATAGCAGTGTACAGAGATATTAACTCTCTTCAGCACCCAGTTGGGGACCAGGTGAATTGATTTTTCATCATTTTGGGCCCTGTCAGCTACAAACAAAACAGCACAAATGTCAAAACGTTAGTGGAAACCTGCAGCTTTCCAAAAGAAGCCCACAGCCATTCCTCTGACAGTGGCAGAGCAAATACAAGTAGTTTTACTGCATGCCAATTTCTTCTTAAATCTCTTCCCTCAGGGAGCTGAGTGCTTAGAAAATACTTAGGGGGACTGGAAGCTTGCCAGATACTCAGCTAATGTAGGTCTCGAAATCTCTGATGATGCTCCAAAGAATGTCGGGCTGCATTGATAGGCCAAGTTCCTTTAGATTAGGCAGAAGATGATGTTTTGGCAAGAAAAATGCACCTCTGACCAGGTGCTTCTGGAGGAGGATTTTATATTTATGCTGTGTGTCACACAAATCCAGATAGGGTCATCTCCAGAGCCGTGTAAATATTAAATTCAGCCTAAAAGCTGAGAGAAGCAGTAAGTGCCTGCAGAGCGGGCGACTCTCCAGGAGGAGACAATGGTTGGCTTTTAGCACATCCCGCTTTTTTGTTTCCTTAAACAACTGGACTTGTGTGTGCTGCCAGTTGCTTGTACTCAAATCCCTCTTTACATCCATGCATCCACTGAGAGTCTCCATTCCCTTGGGTGGAATGTAGCTGAGGCAGTTTTCCTGTCTCTCCTGCTCTGTGCATATGGTTGTAAACTGAGATAGTTAATGATGCTGAATCCTCTCAGTTGAAGCTGAGGGCCTTTCCCCTCACAAAGGTACTCAGATGCTTTTTTTAAGCAGGGTTGGTTTGATTTTTACATTGCAGCTTGCTGAGACATAGGAAGGAGTGAGTTGCAGCAAGGGAGTGAAGCTGTGGTGTGGGAGAAAAAAGCACGTCCAGTGTTTCATACTGGATAAAACTTGCTGTCCCCCTCATATGGCAGAGTTTGGCATCCTTTGACCCCACACGGCTTTTACATAGGGAGTTTGCTCCTGACTTGTAAATACGAGAGATTGTTCCCAGGGTTATTGCTGACAGCTCCATACAAAATATTCTCTGGCGGTTTTGCAGAAGCAATAGAGACTTGGTGGTGAGACCTGGTCCAACTGCCACTGTCCTGAGAAAAAGAGCTGCTCTGATTACAGGAACAAAGAGATATTTGGGTTTGGGTTTGTCTTTGTGTCAGGGTATTTGTCATTTTCACTGCTGAGAGTGCTGTGCTGGACACAGCTGGTCACAGGTGACAAGCAACTTCTAGACTGAAATTCAGTCTTTTCAGTAAGGAAAACATGAGATTTTGGTGCCATCCAGAAAAACTAATGAGCTGCCTGTCTCTTAGCACTCACCTGCTGCACAAGATGGATTTTGTCCGACTGAGAACACTTTTACTTATCTAACTGATGACAGATAAATCAACCCCCTGGTGATAAATCTGCTTTGTGGACTTCCTTTGCAGGTATGGCCCCTGTGTTATCTGTCAACATTCTTCTGCTTCCAGCAGGAAAATTGCATTGTTTTTCTTTTTTTGCAGTTAGAAAATCAAAGCACAAAGACCTCAGAGTTTAAATCCACAAAGTCACTGAGAGGTCTGATTTTTTTCTGTGGCTGGAGCTCTGAGAGCTTTACCTGTGGTTATGAGAGAAATATTCTGTACATGGAGCAACAGCAAGAGCAGCGCTTTCTCCTCTGAGCGTCCCTCTTCCCTAGACATGAGAGTTCCCACTCCCTTCTCATCCCTGAGAAAGTATCATGGAGTCTCTGAAGCTCCCAGCACAAGTACACCACTAATACAAAGAAAATTAAATCCAAGCATTTTCTGAGTGGGGTTTTGCTCTTTCCACTGCCTCTTACAGCTCTGAGGTTCAAGGACACCTTGTAGTTTATGCATCAATATCTATTTTAAACTACTTTCTTTTTTGACACACTTTGTACTTAGTGCAGTCTGCCTGCAATCCTTGCTTGTGGCTCCCCTCTCTTTGTGGCTGCCTTTGCTAAGAGAAACCATTTTCAGTGTTTCAGCACTGCTGCTCACCCCTAAAAGGACAGTGTCGCTAACACTGAAAAGTATTTCATAACCACAATTATTTCTACACCTAACAGCAAAAGAGGGAAATACTTGTTTTCAAATCAATGCCCTGCTACTGGAATGCAGTGTTGAGGATCTGAAAGTGAGATGAACAAGAATCAAAAATGGACCTGACTCACTGATTTTTATCCTTTAAATAAAGAGAAAATCAAACCCCAGTCTAGAATGGAAACATCTGCCATCACCGCTGTGTCTGGATAATTAAATGGGGCTGGAGAAAATCTGGGCTGGGAAGTGCTTTCAGTGGCCGTGAGTGTGGGTTAAGGGGCAAGCCGGGGTCCGTGCCACGGCCGGGAGTCCCTGTCGCTCTCCCGCCAGCCCGGTTTCCCTGGGGATCGCGAGTCCCTGTCGCTCTCTCGCCAGCCCGGTTTCCCTCAGGATCGCGAGTCCCTGTCGCTCTCCCGCCATCCCGGTTTCCCTGGGGATCGCGAGTCCCTGTCGCTCTCCCGCCATCCCGGTTTCCCTCAGGATGGCGAGTCCCTGTCGCTCTCCCGCCATCCCGGTTTCCCTGGGGATCGCGAGTCCCTGTCGCTCTCCCGCCATCCCGGTTTCCCTCAGGATGGCGAGTCCCTGTTGCTCTCCCACCATCCCGGTTTCCCTGGGGATCGCGAGTCCCTGTCGCTCTCCCGCCATCCCGGTTTCCCCGGGCCCGCGGACCGGCGGCGCCCGCCCTTCTCCGGCCCGGGTGCCGCGCCGTCCCCTGCCGGCAGCGCCCGGTACTGCCCGCGCCCCCCGCGCCCCCGCGCCCGGGGCCGGGCCCTGCTCCGGGGCCGAGCATCTCCCGCCGAGCCCAAAGCGTCTTCATTCGCCCTCCCCTCACGCTTCTGAGGGGGTTTCCTGTTGCTCTTAGGCGGCATTTCGCCTTCAACGCGGCCCTCAACTGCCCTCTGCAAGGGCATCCCCTCCGCAAAGGCTTGCCGGGCTTCAATTATCGACCTCACCCGGAATTTTTTTGATCTCGTGGCCATTTTGCGGCGAGTCAGCTTAATTAGTCCTAACAGTCAGTCTCATCTCTAGGCTGTGGTTGTCGTATTAGTGAGAGTCCTGGGGACTGGATCACTTAGTCAGCTCTTCCTGATGTCATCCAAAGTCTTCGCTTCATACATTTCAGATGAGGCTCGAAGCCTGCTGGCTTCTCTCTCGTCTGATCTATTTTTAATTAGCGGTTTGGGGCCTTTGCTGCTACAGCCACAGAAGGCGATCTCGGTGGCACAGTCTCATTTGTGTGTGTGGATGTTGATGCCTGCGCAGAGGGCTGTAACATGTTGTCCAGGCAACAGTGAGCTGGAGAGCAAGGAGCGGAGCCTACGGACAGCTCTTGGGAAGAGACTTGCTGGATGCTTCAGGACAAGATGCCAGGATACCTAACTAGAATGGCAGAATGCCTACAGAAAGAGGACAGGGAGCCAGTAATGGAAAACTTGTTACTTTTTGATGAATTAGCTCCAGATCATGCCAGAAGGACAGTTGTTTTCACTGTCCACAAAATCTGTGCAAAGCAGTCAGGAGAACTGCAAGCTGTCAGAATAAACCCTCTCAAAATGAACTGCTTCATGGTGTGGTATGTATAATTTCCCATTTTTCTTACTACAGGGACGGTTTAGTACCCACAACTTGGTAACAGATTCATCCTCCTTGATTATGATAAAGTTGCAATGCATCAGGGCAACATCCTGCAAGGGACTGAGTATCTTCTGAAACATGCTGAGTGCCTTTGGCTCTACCCTTGTCATTAAGAGTAGACAAAAAGGCTCAGCACTTCCCACCAGCGTTTTAGCAAGGGCTGGGACAAAGTCATGGAGTCCTTTGGCACTGCGCAGCTCAGAAGGGCACAGAAGAGAACTCTGGGGACTGTTCAACGCAGACAAAATCTGTGCAAAGTCTGGCACTTTTGCTTGCTGTCTTTACAAGAGATATTGTCATTATTTATTGATTGGTTTTTTATGTTGCAGTAGCATCTTGGCCGGGAGCCCTTAGGCCAGGGGCCATACAAAATCAGGATAGAAAGACAGTCCTTGCTCCAAAGGAGCTCACAGTGGGGCAAGAGACAACAAAGGACTATTACACACACTGGCAAGGCAAGGGAACAAGGGACCAATACTATTAAGTGGGAAAAAAAATGAATCCACAGTCAGATATTGTTGCAAAAAATCACAAAAACCGTCAACTTTCTTGCCTGTTTTCCCTCCCTAGCTGGATTTTCTGCAAAGCTGGAAACGTGTCTGTTGCTTTCGATGTGCTGGATTTGTTACACATCTTCCTCAGAAAGTTCCTGACCTAAAACACATGGAAAAAGATGAGAGTGTTTTTGCTGGCTTCAGTGGACCCTGGATGAGCCAAAAGTCTTAAATGCAGAATACTTTAGTGGAAATGAGATATTATGTTTGCAGCTGAACTTTTGTCAGCCTAAAGCCCCATGCCTCAAAAGATTTATTCAGGGACTTCCTTGTTTACTAGTACTACTAGTTTGCTAGTTCCTCCCATTTTTTCCCTTTAAATGAATGTGTTCCAAAACCAACCTCTGCCACCTAATATTGGGATTGTTTTCTGCTTGAATCAAAATATTTTGGTCTCAGGTCCAGCTTGTGCAGATTCACATACCTTAGTTAAAATGAAAATAATTTCATCTTAATAATGCCATCAGTCTGACAGGTACTTAATGAAGACTTTGGAAGAATCTGCTTCTCCAGCAGTTGTACAGTTTGAATAAGTACCTGGATACTTCCTTAGGTGACATGGGTTTATGCATCAGCAGTAGCAGAGGATGCAGCAGGTATCTGGGGACCTGTACCTTATTTCTGTTTATAGCCATAAGGGTAGAAATGGAAAAATTTGTGGATCTGATGTCTTTTTTTTCTTTTCCCCCCAAAAATCTGTCCTCATATATTTTGTTGTAGAGTTATGCTGTGCTCTGAGATTAAAAATAGAGCTTCATTGCACAGGTTCTTCCCCTTCTTTGCTCTAGCCAGCCCAGAAGTCTGAAGGAAAGGTGACTTTAATTGAAAGAGCAGGTGCCCCACTGGTAACTACCTCTGCTAGCCTGTTCCCTCTGTTGCTTACTCAAGTTCATGCCCATCACAGCTAGAAAAGCAGCTTTGATGGTGATAAGAAGTAGTAGTAATCCTGCTCACTGCTGCCGCTGAGCACACAGGGAGTGAGAACAGACCAGGCACCTGAGAGCAAAGCTGTCATTGAGCCATCAAAAGAAAAAAAGTGGCACAAACCCCACTCCTTTAGAGGAAAAGGCCCATCTTCAGAAACTACTTAGAAGGGGAATAACCTGTAAGAGAAAGGGATGAATCTAACAGGTACTTTCAAGGAGCATCAGGCGAGGTGAGGGCAAGAAGATAAATAAGCAAAGTGAGAAAAATGAAACTCAGAGCAGTATAAACCTTTAGTAAGTGCTGCATTTCTGTGGAAGAAGAAAATATCTCTCTTCAGGTTACAACAAAGAGGCAGAAAGTCACTCTGGCAGCACTTTGGTACTGCCAAGCCCAGCAGATGGTTGTAATCACTGAACAAAAGACTGCAAATCACACAGGAGTTTTTATTTAATACTTTACTAGCTCCAGCAAAAGGTCTGATTTACCTTGCTCACAGAGTCATTTTTAGAAAAAGCATTTTCCCAGGCACTCAGCATTCAGTAAACTCTGCAAAGAAGAGTTAAAAATAATGCCAAACCCAGAAGACAGTGACACTTGGCAGGAGAGGCTGTTGAAGTAATTGATAGGAATATCAGGAGAAAGAAAACAGGAGGGGAGATGGAAGGTTGTGGTCCAGAGAGAGGGACAACACCTTCCAGTACAGGTAGGATTTATGCCCATTTGTTTTCAGAGTGAGGCACTGGCCATGCCAATGAGAGGGCAGTAGGCACAGATCTGTCCCACCAGGACTGTTTTTGTATTCCTCATACTGTGGATCAGACCCTCAGGTGGAATGAAGATAACTTGATTTAGGCATCCAGGGGTACATTAGTGGAGCTCTGCTCCATTGGTGAGTGGAGTTCAAAGCACCATTCCAGCCACCTGTCAGCTGAGAGGGAAATTACCTCTCCACAGGTTGAAACGGGAACTTTGATGCACACCTGTAGATGTCTAAATGTGGGTGTCATTCTGTGAGCTGAAGGTCAGCAGTGGAAGCAAAGCCATCAGAGCTACACCAGTTAGCAGAAGCTATAGATCTGATCCCATTATTTTTCTGACTTCCAGTATATCGATGTCCTTATTTACGTTAACCAGAGTTAGTAGACACAGTTTGCTAACGAATTCACTACTGACACCAGGATAGAAATGAAGGTATTTTACAGATCCTTATAAAATAGATTGCGAACTCTCTGTGAAATATTAAATTCAGGGGCTTATGCTTGGAATATGTAATGCAGTTAATGATGCATCTTTGACCTCCTTTGTGCTTTTGTGGTTTGGCCAAAGTGTTCATACATCTGGAATTTGGCTTCTTCATAAAATGTTAAGTAGACGCAGAGTTGTCATCGCATACGTGGGAAATTACAGAGCTTTGCTTTTGAAAATTCACCTTCACTATGTCTGTACTTTTGAGTAAAATGCCACATTTTAAGTATCTCTTTGGATGTAACAGAACATCTTCTGGTCTCAAGGAATGTAATACTTTACTTGCTTCAAACTGAGGCAAGAATTTTCCCCTGGCTCTGTAGTGCAATGCACGCAACTCCTTAAATGAGCTTAGTTTGCCTGCAAACACCTCCTGCAGGGCTGTGCAGTGGCATGGCAAGTAATAGCTTAAACCTGCCTAGAGCAGCATCTTTTAAGAAAAAATTTCCAGCTGGTGTCACATTTAGTCAGCACGGGAGATGCTGTCAGTGCTCTAGCTGAGACTGACAGATTTTAGCCTTGAAAATGGTAAGTCAGCCTTGCTCTTGTGTCCTGCTCTTCCCACTTCTTGGGGCAGACAGCTGTGGATTCACACACAACCTACGTGTGCCGGGACATGCTGAGAAACAGTGAACTGCAGTCAGTGCTTGCTCTGAGGAAGAGGAGCTCTGGTGGGGAAAAATATGCTAAAAATGTGCTAAAACCTGCCATTTGAAGAAGATACCTCAGAATCTGAAGAAATAAGGAAAACTTGCAGTTATTTCTCATACTGTTTTTCTCTCTTTCTACAACAAAACAGACTGTTTTTAGTAATCTCCTGAGGTAATGGATTGATCTGCTTTTCCAAAAGGGTTTTTATAGTCCTTTTTCTGTCTTCTCTGGAGCATGGTTATATGACTTGAAAGTTTATTCACCTGGGCTTTGACACAATTTGTTTCAGAGTTCGTCTCCATATCCTTGAATGGATTTTCCTCCTTCCCTGATTCATTATAGAGTATGGGTCTGAGTTCCTTAAGCAAGATTTGCTAATGGCTATTTTCTCTTTCCATGTCTTTTTTAATCAGACATTTTGCTCAGTGACTCAGGATTTATATCAGCTATAGCAGTTCATTTCAGTTCTTGGAGGAATTTGGGGGGAATTGAGCTTGGCATTTTGTAGGTTAGTTGCTTAGCTACCTAGCGTGGTCTAGGAACATCTCTTCCTTCCCCCTCTATATTTAGCATGTCCACTGTACAGAAAGTCTGAACTTTCTTCTGTCTCCTTTCATCCCATACATTAGCAGGCTTTTATAAGGTTTTGCTGGCTAGTTCTGTGAGAGACTGCGACAGCACATTTTGTAAGTGCTGTGTTGTTCCTGTTGCTGCTCTTCAGCAGTCATCCCTTTTGAATGGACTTCTTTATTTTGTGGTACTATTGTGTGGTTAAATATCTTTAAGGAGCTATCAAAATTTCTAGTTATACTGGCCAGTTTAGACTTGATAGGTCATTTCAAATCTGGCCTGAGTACAAACAACTCCACTGACTCCACACATAAACACAGAGCAAGTTTTAAGAGTGTCTGAAATAGCTGATCTTCTGTATTGGTCACGTAACTCTACTTTGTTTTAGGAAGCAAATATAATAATTCAAAAGGCACAAACTTGTGAACACATTCACAGGTCACAGTATCCTGGGCTCACCATGTAACCTCTCACCAAATTAGGAGCTAATCAACAGGAATGGTGCCTTTGAAAATTACCAGATCAAAAATACCTGGGCTGCCTTCAGCCTGCACATTCCGAGTCCTGCTCCTAAGTCTACCTTCACATAGACAAAAATTTGCCTCCAACACAGCAGCACCTCACTGGAGAGGACAAGCAGTGAATTGACTTTGTTGACTCAAAAGAACTGAGGTTTTCCAGGCTTCCCCACCCATCCCAGGGCAGGCTGTGGGACAGAGATGCCCCGCCATCCCACTGGCCTTTCCTAGAGCCACTCAGTCAAGGGTCAAGTGTGCTGTACATTTTCTTGCTGCTCTCTCTGGCTTTCCCTTTCCACTGCTGGCTGCTCCTACTTGTCATCATTTATATGTAAGTATCTGAAGGGAGGATGCTAAGAGGGTGGAGCCAGGCTCTTCTAGGAGCAATAGGACAAGAGGCAATGGGCAGTAACTGATGCACAGGAGGTTTCACCTGAATATGAGGAAGAACTTCTTTACTGTTCTGAGCATTGGGACAGGCTGCCCAGAGAGGGTGTAGAGTCCCCCTCACTGGACATATTCAAGAACCATCTGGACACAATCCTGTGCCATGTGCTCTGGGATGACCTTGCTTGAGCAGGGAGGTTGGACCTGATGATTGCATTCGTGCTTCCTTCCAACCTTTCCCATTCTGTGATTCTCTGATTCTATGATTCTGTGATTTTGTGATTTCAATTCCACCTTCCACCACATGAGACCATGTCTCCTCTGCCATGCTCACCTGTGCTGGCAGCTCCAGCAGTGCTCTTTCCAACCTGCCCCATCCAAGATATGCCCCTCTGGTTTCAGGCAGCCCAGCTCTCTGAAAGGCCAGCAGAACAAAACTCATTTTTCTCGTCCCAAAAAAGCAAAAATGTAGTTGAAGTCCAGTTAATCAAAAAGACTGTTTCTTGCCTCATTCTTCCAGCCTGATGAGGTTTCAGAGGAAAACTGTGGCAGCCAATGTGGACACTGCAGATTCTCAAAAATCAAAAGGGAAGAGGGGAGGCAATTGATCCAAACTGATGGGCGTAACAATTGTCAGTGACAAAAAATACCACAACCTCACCTGCTGCAGCTGGCCAGCCTCACTCCCTCCACTAGGTCTAGCCCTCAGCTAGATTTATTCTAACCAGATTTGTGTCTTAGTTCTGGCTGCAAATCTGGGTGGTGAGTGATGGCTACACCGGGAAAATTGGAGTGGGTGGAAGAACACTGTGATGTGCCTTGAGGCTGTGCCCAACATTAGATCCTGCTCAGAGGCAGTTTCTAGTATTAGCTCATGAATAAAAAAATGCCATGCACAGTCAACTGCCAGCCACTGGGAGCTGTGGGGACAAGACAAACCAGTTTTAATGAGGAAAAGATTCCTCTCATACAATTCCTAGCTGATTTGTAACATGAAATGCTTAGGTTTCTCAGATCCCCATGCACAGCACAGTTCTATAGCTGCTGAGGTTCTTCTCTGAGACTCAGACTTTCATTAAACAAAGGAAAAAAAAAAACAACAGATAAAATGTCTGGCCTTCATAGCTGTGAATAAAACCTTCCAAGCATGAAAAGAAAGTCAAGTCTTGCTTGTGCATGGAAGCTGATTGCTTTAACTACTTTAAAAGGCAGAATGGAAGACATTAGCCTAGTATAAAGGTGTTTTATACCACTGTAGCTAATCCCATATGGCAGGGAAACATATGGGCACAGTTCTCAGACACTTCTATCATCACAGAGGACTAAGCATACCAGAGAAGGCATTTTGGCCCATGTTGGCAATCAGGAACAACCTAGTTTAGCACAAGTGATGCAGCTCCTGCACCTAATGCAGGAATGCTACAGCCACTCAGCCCTTGGTTCATACAGAGCCTCCTCTTGCACAGCAATTACACCAACCCAAAACCTGGCCGTAACCTTGCTCTGAGCAAGGCTGCTGTGCTCGTATCAGAACAGATCAGCTCCAGAAATGTCTGGCCATATCACAGCATTAGTAGGGCTTTGCTTTTTAATAACAGAAGCCTGCACGCAGACATAGCTCAGGTTGCAGACAAGTCATCTTGCTGGCAGAGCTCACTGTGCTTGGGAACTGTTCTAACCTTTCAGCAAAAGAAGGATCATCTTGTCTGTAAAAACTGAGTTTCCCCTAAAAAGGATGGCTGTGAGAGCAGTGAGTACATCTTTGCAACAGAGCACAAGTCTAAATCTGCCGCGGCCCTGAAATGTTTGTTCTGAGACAAGTGGGTGCTGTCATCTTGTTTCTAGGGGGCACTGACTCTAATGAATGTTTCATCCCCTTGATGAGCTGTTTCTGAGGAGTGTAACTCCAAGGGACTTCTTCCAATGCTTTTTCCTGGTTTTCCTGTGACTCTCAAAAATTCTTTTCTTCAAAAAGTCTCCTTTTCAAACATCTGGAAAAAAAAAGCTTGAAATGATTTCTGCAGCTTATGTGAGCTCCCTGGGGCCTGCAGAAGAAAGTCCTTCTGGTCTCTTCCTCCCTTGTCCTCTAGCTCAGCTCTGCAGCTCTCTGTGGCAGATGGCAGAGCCTGATTTGTCCCAGGTAACTGCTCTGTGCCAGCACCTGGAACTGTGCCTGAAGGCTCTGGGCACTCAGGACTCTGCCCTTGGACCTTTGCTTCCTTTGCATAGTCATCTTCTCAAATGGTCTCAGACTACAAGAATAGCTTGTGTCAGTGTTCCAGTAGCCAGCCACGGACGTGGGCTACAGTATAGATTGTCCATATGGTTACCAGTACAGTTCAACAAAGAGGTGTCAGTACAAAACCCAGCTTTGCTTCCAAATTTCTTGTCTAAGCTTTTAGGTTCTGAATTTGCCCTTAGTTTGCCACCAGTGCAACACCAGTATTTTTAAGAGAGCTGGAAGGCAGAATCACATTCGTGAGGACTCTCAAAAAGTTCCTTACCACTTCCAAAGTGGGGATGTTAGTTTCACAATGGGCATTTTAAAGTGAAATACCTCTGTTGTACCTTGTTCCAGCAAAGTGTCTCCTCTTGCAGCACCCTGCAAGGAGTTTCAGAGAGAGAAAACCTCTGGGCTGCCTGATGGGAAATTCTCACTATCTTTTCATTGCCTGAGAGGGAAATTGCAAAAAGCTGTGCTTAGATATTTAGTGGTGTTTCCCTTCCATCTCTATGCCTGTGGGTTGTTTCTGTGATTACCTGCACATATATAGTTCATTTTTGCATGTGCCAGTCTCTGGAGATCCAATTTTTCTACATTATTTAGTATTATCTGGAGCCACACTGCCTTCAAGATGTGAAAGGGACTCGTTTACCCAGTGCTGGGAGATGTCTCTGACTTTTTTTCCTGCAGGTACAGGTCTAAAGATAGTTGTGAAAAGTCACTTCTTGAGGATTAAAAAGTAATTTATACCCCTGAACAACATCCAATGGCCTTCTCAGTCCCCAGGACATAGGCAAAGGCAGTCAGGGGAGTGAAAGACAAGAAAGCAGGGAAAAATTGCTTTCCTCAGAGAATTTTTCTTGACCGTTTGCTAACTGAATGCACACAGACCAGTGTTTCCCAGCTCTTAACAGATTCACCACAAGCTTCTGCTGTTTTTCCCTGCTGTGCTGCAAAGCAGAGTCTTCAGACTTTGCTATGAGACACCCTCTTGGCACATTGCTCAGGAAAACCACCTCCTCACACTCAGGTGCATTTCCCAGGTGCCACACTTCACCTGTGTCTTGGTTTGAAAGACAGGTGTCTGTTAAGGAAGGCAGGAGCCTCCCTTGGAATGGAAAATGCAACCCCCTTCCCTCCAAATGATTATAATTTTTGAAATTAAGGGGCTCCCAGGCACAGATATGGGGAATAGGAATAACAGTTCTTTACTAATATATATATATATATATATATATATATATAGAGGCAAACAAACAGCACTAACTATGGCAGCAATAACAAACAGAAGCAGGAACTCAGTGCCCGCCTTCCCTCGGCTGTTTGGGGAGGGTGCGATGGTTCCCTCGCGGCTGCAGGGGGCGCCCCGGAGCGAGCGCGGGGAACACGCGGTAATGGCGGACGAGAAGGTCGCCTCACAAACCCCAGGGGCAGCCGATCCCGGAACAGCAGGGACGAACACACAGAAT